>CAIGQQ010026963.1:5263497-5287950 GCA_903798035.1 Danio albolineatus
TATTATATTATATTATATTATATTATATTATATTATATTATATTATACTATACTATATTATATTATATTATATTATATTTCAGGAGGTGAATCCGATGCAGGCGATTGCGGTAAGTATTTTCGCCTGGTTTGTTGAACTTTTTTTTAAACATCTTAAACATCTATAGCTTTTACTATTTAATTTGTTTCTAAGGTGAGACTAAATGTGTCCCATATAAATTTTCACAATTATAGGATGCAGAAAATGTCAAAGTGTCCATCACATTCTTCCGTCTGTTCCGTGTGCTGCGTCTCATTAAACTGCTCAATCGCTCAGAGGGCATCAGGAACCTGCTGTGGACCTTCATTAAGTCCTTCCAGGTCAGACAAGTTTGACATTTATTGAAACAAATAAGAAATCAGTAACATTTTTTTAAAGAAATGTAAAGAAAAAAATGTATAACAGGAGCATATGTTAAATAGTTTAAAATACAATAAATACATTTAGAATGTTGCAATAGAAATATTTCTGTTTCCAATAAATGCTGTTCTTTTTCATTTTCTGTTCATCAAAGAATGTGTTTTTACTGTTATAACTTTTTAATATTAAATATTAATATTTATGCTGTTATGTTTACTTATGTTTATCACTTATTTTGAACAGAATCACTGTATAAACTTTTGCGTTTGGTCCTCCAGGCTCTGCCTCATGTGGGTCTCCTCATAGTCATGCTTTTCTTCATCTATGCTGTCATAGGGATGCAGGTGAGGAAATGTCCTGTATTTTCTCTAATTTTTGTTATATTAGATTTTTCCTGGTTCTATTTCTTTTTAATTTTCCTATCTTTTTCGACTTCTTTCTATAGATGTTTGGTAAAATTGCCCTGGTTGATGGTACAGAAATCAACCGCAACAATAACTTCCAAACCTTCCCTCAAGCTGTTTTGCTATTATTCCGGTGAGGGAAAACATCAGTGTTTTGTGTGTTCTATAATACAAGTCACTCTCTTTTTAGTTGAATTATCAGTGAACTGATTGTTGTTTGTGTGCACAGGGTTGCCACTGGAGAGCAGTGGCCTAAAATCATGCTGGCCTCAATGTACGGAAAGCTCTGTGACCCTAAATCAGACTACGGCCCCGGAGAGGAGTATACCTGCGGCTCCAGCATTGCCGTCTGCTACTTCCTCAGCTTTTACATGCTGTGTGCATTTTTGGTAAGCAAATGAGAGGTTTTTCAAAAATATCGTGATTATTATTATTTTTTTTTTACGTTTAGCAGAGATTCATTTATACTGGGGTGTAACGGTACACATAATCATGTTGGATTTTATTTTTTTAAACGATCAATGTGCAGAACTTAATTAAAAACTTCTGGTTTCATATAATTTCTTTTTTTAATCCTAAAATCTAACTTTTATTCTATACTGTTTCAGTTAATCTGTGAATAAAACTTCACTAGACATTATATAGCTTAATTCCAACTCTATAGAAGAACACTTGTTTTTGTCTGCTTGTCTGATTATTAGAAGTAAAGTAAAGTTTAAATATATTTATAAAATCATTTAAAATATAAAGTTTTTCCTCCTGCTGTACTATGCTGGGACTTGTATTGTACACGGAATACAGTATCTAACACTTTCAAAATCAATGTTATCCTGGTAGGTGATCAACTTGTTTGTGGCTATCATAATGGACAATTTTGACTACCTCACTCACGATTGGTCAATCCTCGGGCCGCATCACCTTGATGAATTCAAGAAGATCTGGGGAGAGTATGACCCTGAAGCGACGTGAGTTAAATCACATGAGGATTCAATGAAAATCTCATCTTATTCTGTTATTGTATTTTTTCCTGAGGCACACTGATTGTGCCTTGTCTTCACACTTATTGTGATATTGTCTTCTGGTCTTGCAAAGGGGGCGGATCAAACATTTGGATGTTGTCACTCTTCTGCGGAGGATTCAGCCACCGTTGGGTTTTGGTAAATTCTGTCCACATCGCTCAGCTTGCAAGGTAAGATGACATTATTGTATGGGTTTATGTTGAGGCTATACTGTTAAAATGTGGACAGTTGGTAACCATAGTTTTATGTCTTTTAATGTTCTCTTGAAATATATATTGGAAAAGGTTATTATATTGTATTCGTTATTAAAAAAACAACGCAAATAACTTGCTTCGTCTGTGTTCGTTAATATCCATATTGTCAGTAGAATCACCCACTTCTACACTTATAAGGGAAATTATGTTTTATGGGGTCTTGCCCTATTCAATAAATATGGCTTTATTTTATTAATGTTTAGCGAGATTCATTTATACTGGGGTGTAACGGTACACATAATCGTACTGGATTTTAGTTTTTTAAACGATTATTGTGCAGAACTTAATTCAAAACTTTAAATCTATATGTTGTTCTGTAGTTGATTTTAAATCAGTATTTGTAAACTTCCACCTCAGCGCCTGATTTCCATGAACATGCCACTAAACAGTGACGGCACAGTAACCTTTAACGCCACACTCTTTGCTCTGGTCAGAACAGCTCTGAAAATCAAGACTGAAGGTGTGTAATGGAAATCAAATTTGATTAGATGTTTATTTCGAAGTATATAAAATAACTGACATTTCTTTCGTAGGAAATTTTGAGCAGGCCAATGAGGAGCTGAGAGCCATCATTAAGTCGATCTGGAAACGGACCAGTATGAAGTTGTTAGACCAAGTCATTCCACCGATTGGAGGTGAGACAGCTATGATGATAGTAAAGTGTTGCTGTATTTGTAGAAACGATAATGTTTGTAGTTTGATCTGAGGTTAATTTCATTTATTTTATACCGTGAAGACTATGCAGTGCTATTTTACATTTGATTATTTAATGGCTGCACCTGAGTACTGTTGGACTGCTCGTATTAATAGACATAAATCACTATTTGATTTGTACCTTTGTATATACTCTACAAATGTTTATTATATTTTATGAACATGCACTTCTCTACAGATCGATCTAAAATGATCAACTCTTATAGACACATCTATTTAAGCCATATGGTGGAATTGTTTTCATATCAAAATATAAATTACAGACTAACTAAATATAAACTTTTTAACAGTAAAAAAAAAAAACATTTCTGACTGTGATTTGATTCTATTGGCCGCAGAGGATGAAGTGACAGTTGGAAAATTCTACGCCACCTTCCTGATTCAGGAACATTTCCGCAAGTTTATGCAGCGACAGGAGGAATTATATGGTTACAGGCCCACCAAGAAGAACGCTGATGAGATTAAGGTGCACTTTTATGATAAATGCCTACCGTAAACATAATTTTAAGATCAAAATACTTGAGTAAAAAATGTTTGTTGGGTTACAAATAATAAAACAAGACTTATTTTTTATTCTATTCTATTCTATTCTATTCAATGTATTATGTAGGCCGGTCTGCGCAGCATTGAGGAGGAAGCGGCACCAGAGCTGCACAGGGCAATATCAGGTGACCTGATAGCAGAGGATGAGATGGACAGAGCCATGGAAAGCGGAGAGGAGGGCATCTACAGGGTACTCAGAAAACCATGCTCTTTAACATGTAAGTAGATACTGACATCTGTACTTACAGCCTCTGTATCTCCATCCATGCAGCGGACAGGAGGTCTGTTTGGACTCAATGCAGACCCCTTCTCCTCTGAGCCCAGCAGTCCTCTGTCCACACAGGTCACCAGCCAGAGGCCCCTGCAGTTTGCGGAGAATCGGCCGGAGGATGCAGTGTCTCCTCCAGACTCTGTCTTCCTCCCAAACACAGAGTTCTTCCCTGATAACATGCCAACAACAAGCAACACCAATAACAATGCTAACTTCATTGAAGAGTGAGCAGATAATTATGATGAAAAATACTTATTTATGTATCTGTAATGGTCATGATGCTCATGTGATGCTGTTTTTTTGTCATCTAGGTTTACATTTGAGAGCGAGTCACTGTCAGCAAGCAGAAACTATTCATACGAAGACATAAGTAAGTGAAAAGAGTGGGCGATAGAAGAAAAAAGGACAAAAAATGAATTTGAGACTTTTTATTCTATACCTTAATGATTTGTTAACACTGTTAATTATACTGTTTTATGTTGTATTAAATGTGATAATATTCAAATTATTTTAAAGTTAGTATTACAAATACCACCATATATAATATTTTATTAATGTTTACAAATATTTTATTAACCAAGAGTGAAATTCGTCAAAACTTACATTATTAAAAGACATTTGTTACGAAAGATTTTCCAACTGTAATCGAGTTAATTTAGTAATTTATGTAATTTAATTATTTTAAATTGATTGAATTAATTTTTTACATTTTTACTGTCACAAAATATATATGGGGCAGGGGTGATAATTAACATATTTGCATTAATCTCCATCATTATTTTCTTGTGCAACAATAGGAGACTCCAGCTTATATGTGGGCGGAGCTTCAGGTGTTAATGGCAGGCAGCTGTCAGATTTCGCTGTGAAGACCGATGCCACACAGGTTTGAACACAAAACACATTATATTAAACTCAGCAACTGTATGGGTTTTTTTCTGACTTTTTTTCTTTGTGTCTGAACCTCTCAGTTCCCCTATAATCCCTCATGTGGAGAATTAAAGAACCAGAGAGCAGCAGCAGAAGCCTCACCAGCCACCGATAAACTCATTCAGCAGGTAAACAACATGCATGTCCTCTTTACATTCTAGACCTTCTTCTGAACTTTGAGTTAACTGTATTTTCCAATGAATTCTCAGGCACTGAGAGATGGTGGTCTGGAGTCGTTGGCTGAAGATCCACAGTTTGTATCTGTGACCAGGAAGGAGCTGGCAGAAGCTGTTAATATTGGCATGGAGGATATGGAGAGCGTGGCTCAGGGTATTGTTAATGGGCAGAGCGGCAAGGTAACCAAACGCAAACGACGTCCCATCCCTGTTCCACCCAGCAAAGCCAATGAAGCCACGAGTGCTGTGTAAACACATACTGAGAGACATTCAACAAAATCATCAGACACCATTAGCCTGATGCTTCTGCCATTGATTAAAATCACAGATGTAGGCTAACAGTTATGAGCAGGTAGTGGTTGAACGGTTTTTAAAGATGGTAACTATGGTTTTGAGAAATAACTTTCCAAAGGACACATATCTTAATGCTGTTTTAATGAGGTCTTGTGATTTTTATTTCTGATGGCTACTCTGATTCAGGTTTGTTTTTTGGTGACCGTTTTTTGGTGACCGATTTTACCAAACGTCCTCAATAAAGTGTTCACACTTCTGTTCTGTGAACCATTATATTTGACTGAGTGACAATACAGACAATCACCTGAAGCGTTGTAATCTGTGGACATGTCTTAAAGGCAAGTCTTTGCTTTATTTAAACTGCGCAGAATGGTTTACCACCGCAGTAACAATTTTTTTGTTATTCAATCAGGTGGGGTTTAATCTTAATGTCATGTTTACAGGAAAATATTCAGCTATGGTAAATGAACGTGAATTTAAAGGAAACATTTGGCACTCTAATTTTTTTAGGAGTTTTCAGCTATAAGCATATGCGTTTTGGCCATTTGTTTATATGAAAGCAGAATTTTTAGGTCTTGAAAATACATACTTGAAAGTTAAATTGGTTACTGAGTGGAGGTTTTTGAAAACACTACTATTATCATGTCTGCAATTTTGTGAAAATGCTCACATCATACATAAGCAGTATATCTTTGAACAGGTAACCTAAACAACTTTTGTTGTGCTGCTCAAGATATCGTTCATGCATTGGCCTGGTATGCACAATACAGAATTTTCAGGGCATAGTTTTAAAAATGTCGTTTAAATGAGAAACTATTTTAAAAAACGCGAAGAGAAAAAAAATCCGTTTTTTTAAGTGCATCGTCATCTAAACAGGCCTGTTCTGATTTTGTTTTTTTTCCCACTTAGTGATTTTTATTTTTTTAAATAGTTTTTTTTTTGTGCTTGTGCTCTGCACCTAAAGCACCTACTTTGTTTTAACATTTATTTTATTTAGTTATAATTGAGATAAGAAGGTATGGGTGTATAGGATCTTACAATGTCTAATTAAAAGCATAATGAAAGTTTTATTTCACTTGTGACTTTATATTTTTCAAAAGAATCTTTCTCGTTGCTCATAATGGGACTGAAAATGAGTTGTATGTCGTCGGATATCTTATTTAAATAACTGCTATTTTTTTCCCCCAGGAACTTTTGTTGTTGTTGTTATTTAGCAGCTTGTACCGTATGTTGCATAGTGCAGATGAGATGGATATAGGACAATGTAGGGAAAAAGAAAGAGAATGGGATCAGTACGTGACGCAGGCCGGATTTGAACTATCCCTGTCAGAGGGACTGTTTTTTTTCTTGTGCACTACCTACTGGCACTGACATTTTTTTCTTAGAAAATGTTTTTAATAGGCTAGAGGAGTTTTCCAAAGACATCAGGTGTACATTGACCTGTGCTTCTTCATTTTAACTGTATAAAATTAGTAAAATAACAAAAACTGTTCATTTACAGGTTTGTCTTCTCAGTTAAAGTCATTTCGCTCATGACCTCACTATTGCAGTGCTGCACATTTCTGAACTACCGTTAAACATTAAAAACAAAAGAATTTGTTGGTGCCGCTGACTGAAGTCTTAAAGCTGTTTTCTCTTAAACATTTTTCCCTGTATTTTCTCTTAAACAACATTTGACATTTATTTTCAGCACATTTGTACATTTAATTTATTGCAAAGTGCAATAATTTGTTAATGGATTTTCATTTTACAGATACATTTCCACCTCATCCTGTGTGTCTTTTGCCGTTGAATATAAAATGAGGGTAAATTTTTTATGAATAGATGAAAGATTGCTAACATTTTTAATCTTTGGAAAGTGGATAAATGCTCTTTGGCCACTTAGATCATCACATTTCTTCATCAAATCTTGACAAATTTGCTAATCACTTGAGAACAACTTTAACATGTAAATCTACTGTTTGTCAAATGTATCTTAGCCTACTGTTTTAGATACATCACAGAACAAACGTACCAAGTATATTAAGCTTGTAGTTTCTGCGCTACTAGTGCCTCCTAGTGGGATTACAAAAATAAAATATATACAACCCTTCAAATGCTCGTTACACTTTGTCTTATTATTACTACGGTATGCTGACACAGTTTAACCATTTTAAATGGGGCTTGACGGTAAAGTGGCGGCATATGTACGTCTTAAAATCAGTTTAGCTTACCTGTCAAGAAGTCTCAAATGAAACACAAATAGTTCAAATTCTTCCGTCTTGTAAAGGCACTGCCTGTGTTTTTATATTTTTGTCTATCTCTGCGTATTTTGACAAGTTTTACATTATCGCACTTTAAATTTCTTTAACGCCTCAAACTCCGACTAGCTAATCGTCCTCAGGCACACCTGCTGCTGTAGACACGCCCCAAACGTTCGCTATTGGTCGAACTGAACAGTGATTGACAGATTTTTATTGACGGCTTTGATAGCTTGACCCATTTATACTTAGTCACTGGATAATAAACCGGGATAAAATGATTTGTTTTAACAACAACAACAAAAAATCTAACATATTTCAGTCTCAGACTATCATAAACTTGAATCACCTTTTAGTGACCTGCATTGAATTTGCCTGAACACATACAGCAACTGCTAAAAGCAAAGTCTAGCTTAATTCCAATCTAATAACAATATCTTACTTATATAATGTTTTTCTGAAGACAAGATGATTGGTCTTAGCTGTATTACACAGCAGAGGGAAACTTGAGAGGTACTATTTATACTGCAACACGTTACAGCTCCAACTCCTTATGGCATGAAACTAAACCCATAAAGCCAAGATGAGAAGATCACATATGTAGTGTATGAACTGATGCCACGAGCCTTACAGTGGTTAATTTAAGACATCTTTTTACAGTAACTGACAAGATATGAAGTTACACAGACAAAAACAGGAATTGTATTGTAATGAATTTAATTATACAAGATTTTTACTGGCATCAACTAAAGTCATGTGGCATAATATAACTGAATCAAGCTTAACAAAAATACAAAACAGCTGCTAAATCCCTAAAAGCAAGTGGGCCGACGTTTCTCATCTTGACAATTAGCACATTTCCAGCAGTCCATTAGAATGAAGCACAAGCTCTCAGATGAAATAATGAGGCTTTTTAACATTTATGCCATACTCTGCCAAAGCCGGTGTCAGATCTTCCATTGTCAGAGTGTACTTCTTGTCCTGGGAAGTGAGATGATGATAATAATACGTGAGATTTATAGATCAGGTTTTTCATATCGAACATATAATGACCTGCAGTCATTCTGAAATGCATTGTGCTCACAAACCTTGGCCTTGTTTCGGGAGCTTCCAGAAGCTGTGCCCTTCATTTTGCAGTGTTGTAGCGCATCGTTTGCAATATCGGAGATGAACTTCTGAGATGCCAGAGATATGAGACGGATTCTGACAAAGAAATGACATAAAGGCAGATTCATGATGGGTTTATGAAGAAATACAAGCATGTTTTTATAATAAAATAATATAAAAGTCTGGCATGAATAAAGATAGCATTTTCAATATTAGCTTAACGTTACCAACTAACAAATATGCAATCTTTTGGATGAGAGAAGAGTGATATTTAATGCCTGTTCATACCAAGGATAATAACCATTAAAAGGTTTACAAATTGTATTATAAGAACATGGTCTAATGTAATCCTAATATAATAATAACAACCCAGAGGAACGCTGGAACAACTTTTGTATAGTTTTAATTTTTCAGCTGATGAACATAAAACATAACACCCTTTGAACAACTTAACAAAAAATTTAGAGAGAAAATCTGACATGATAAAATTATTCAATTATCACTGTATTCAAATATAGCTTTCTTGGTGACAGATTATTTTAAGATACAATTCTCGCTATTAACAACCCATTAACTAACACTTTTAGCACAAACTACTAATTTGCTGCTTATTATTAATAGTAAGGTAGAAGTTAGGTTTAAGCATTGGGTAGGATTAAGAATGTAGAATAAGATCATACTACTAGTAAACAGCCAATATCTTGATAACAGGCAGCCAATAAGCCAGTAGTTAATAGTGGAATTAGTACATAAACTAAAGTATTAAGTTTTTTTTAGTTTTTTAGTTTAACTTTCATACATTTAAAGTGCTTTTATCATATTTTTCCTCATGGCATTCTGAGAGAAAGTTGTACCAAACTCACATCCTTGGATCGGAGGCTTCAAATCCAGCTCTGTTGAGGTAGTATCCTGTGACTGCATCTGGAATCTGAAGCACAGACAGCTTGTTATCAGTTCAGCTAATAAAACATCATTAACGACCACAAATCACAAGAGGACTCACTGTAGGAGTGTAATCCTCCAGCTGCATGAGGAAATCTGCCAGTGGTGTAGTTGAAAGCACAGGCTTCACATCTCCGTTGGCGATCTCTGTGGGCACATACACGCCGTTTGATACAGTGGAGTCGGAGGATGGCGTTGCCATGGAAGCCGAAGTGGACACTGAAGGGGGGAAGTGAGTATAACAGACAATTTAAGACAATAAAACAATCACTAACATTACAGGCAACATTCAAAAGGCAGCTAAAACTCATCTCTTCAATGAGCTCTAAACTACAACCTAACAAACAATGATTTTGCTTCACATTCTTTAATTAATGCCTTCCTGTTTTAGCCTACATTTCTCTAACAATGTCAGAAGCTTTGTATTAGTAAAACAAAGTCTCTGCATGAAATCAAAATTTTCAATGATTATTTTGTTAGCGCAGACTTGCACATAGTGAATCATTCATATGTGCAAGTTAATCCACTAAATTCAACAGTTTAATCTAAATCTGGCCATCTGCTTCTGCTCTGATAGGGCAGTCCTTCTCTGATGATGTCAGTTTGATGGATCAGGGCAAAATATACTTAACCACGCCCCTCCAACTGTTAGTGTGCTGCAGGTGAAATATGAGTGGAGGAGCACAAAAATAAAACCCCGCCCACAACTCAATATTTAGTTTCAATTGGCAATATGTCATTGTACTGAAACAAAAGTTTGCAACAACTTATGTTTAACACAGACATTAAAGTGGCTTTTTATAATAGATCACAATACCCTTTCTCATTTGTAAATTGCTTTGGACAAACGTTGGACAACTAAATGAACGAACACACTCTGTTTTGTACAATTTTTAAATGTTTATAGGTAAGTGCTCAGCTCTCTGATTAAGGCTGGGTAACATGATACCTATAATTTTTGTGATATAATTTTTAAATAATATTGTAAAATGTGACAGGATTATAATATAACAGCTACAAGTTTTTTTATATGATACAGCTTAAAGTGGCTTCATGGATTATGTAAAAAATATATTAAAACTAATTTTGTGAATTATTTGCTCTTCAGCAGAGGGTCTGTCCCAGCAGTTTATGTTGATTTAAAAATTTAGAAATTGTAAATTTACTCATTTTTTATGTAAAAAAAATGAAAAAGGGCAGTGAAAGAAAACAAATTTTACTCATTTTAAAGCAGAAATTGGTCAATACCTTTATATGTAAAAAATAATAATAAAGATAATACAAATCAATACAAATAAAATAAATAAATAAATAAATAAATAAATAGGGGCGAAAAGTTACATAATTTTAAACCCTTATTTGCAATAAAAAAGAAAAGAAAGAGCACACCAAGAAGACTTGAACAGTTAGCCTCCTAATATTTAGCTGCATTGAGAAAATTTCATGAATGGCAAAGCATCACAGCACGCTTGAATCCAGTCGGGCTCCTGTGAGCAACCCATTCGGTCACAAATATTTGTAAAAGCATTCAGCATGTCTAAGGGCTTGATTTTAATACACTTGAATCCAATGGTTTAGAGTAGACAAAAGCTTTGGCCACATGCTGCACCTCAGATTTGAGAAATGTTCCAACTGTTTGACAAGAGCTCACGTTTTACAGTTAAGGAGTTGTATCAATGGTCTGTCTGGTTTGTACGTTATCATTCAGAAGCAGAAATCTGCCATAAAAAGTAAAAGTTGTGACTTTTTGGTGATAATCAGCGATATCAATTATTATTATTTTTCCAGTCACATCGCCCAGTTCCACCTCCAGTTATCGAAGTTGTCAAACAGGCAAACAAACACACACACCATTGCTGCTGGCGAGCGCAGGGATGCTGCTTGCGTTTGTTGAGCTGCTGTTCGGGACGCAGTTGTTGCTGCTGGACGCCGCCGCTGCTGCTGCTCCAGTCTGCGTAAGATCCACGTTCATTTCTCCCACTCAGTTTATGTATTACGATATATAAGTGATACTGGAAAAACACACGCAGTTTAAACTAAGGCTGGGTTGAGTCGAGCGCTCATTTATGCCGTTTAAACGGCGAAGGTCGGTCGCTCGCTCTGATTAGAAAAATATTTACGCTGCGAAAATGTCAGTCACGTGACCAACACTTCCGTGTGCACCTACCATGAAACTCCGCTTTGTGTCAGAAATCGTCAATGGTTCCGGATAAATCACTTTTAGCTCACATGTATTAATTGTTGTATTAAATTTAAAGCTCAAACCTTGTAATACGCATTTCGCATTCAAGACATAACTTGTAGTTCATGCGAATGGAGAAAAAAATAAACATTTTCTGTCTAAACCTTGACAGATGACATGCCACAATAGCTCCCTCTAGTGGCTATTTGGCACATGACAAAAGAATATGGGGAAAACAAACAATTATTTTCTTTTTAGTGTGTGTGCGGTAGTGTTTAAATTACACGTTTAGGTCTCTGTGACAGCGACAAATAAACTTAAACACCACAATGTGTTCAAAATGTGGACACGAATGGTTGTTTTATAAAAAAGTATCTAAAAACAAAAGCAGAAAACAAAGCAAGATCACCTTTTACAAGCATTTGAATGTGGTTAAAATGTATTGTCCATCGTGGACACTGAGTAAAGACTGCTGTAGCTGCTGGACAGTCTCTACAGCACACAGAACTCCATATTCTGCTCCATCAACACATGATCTGCTTGAACAATCTATGCCTGTACTTTGTTCTGTTTCTCATTGTTTGAGATTCTTTTTTCATTTTAACAAAAGTGTCTGGAACTTCAAATGTAAAGGAAATAAAGCATTTTTTATATTTTTGTAAACTGTATTTTATTTATTTACAAAGCCATAATTATTAAATAACCCAATTCACTGGATTAAAATAACCAATAGCTGGGAGGTGCTATAATGACCTATAGTTGGGTTATATGTTGGGGTATTTTTAACCCAACTATTTTAACTGAGAACGTAAGTGTAAAGACTTATTCATTTTTTTCTTAGCTAAAACCAGAATTTACCGCACGTCACACCTTTAAATTAGTATTGTATTTTGTTTAATTCAGATAATACTGATGAGAAATGTCATTTAAACGTGAATATATCACCACATACCATTTTTAAGCTCATCAATTCTGAGAATGACCAGTATTATACTTTTTAAATTAATGAAAATTTCAATTAATTCCTTTATTATTATGATAGCTCAAAACAGGTTCAAAATAACACTTTACTCTGGAAAGTTTAACACAAAATCAATTCTCTTTACATGGATGTTTACAGATGTACAGATTTCATGCTGCAGTAGATTTTTAGTATTTATTAACAAACTTTAGTCTTAAAAGTGTGTTTAGGGGGTGTAAACAGTTTTCAGAAATGCTTTTTAGACACTAATAATAATTTATAGGTAATATAACAAATTGTTTTTTTTGTTTTTTTTAATAATTGTACTATGGTGACACGGTGGCACAGTGGTTGCCTCAAAGCAAGAAGTGGTGAATTGAATAAACTTAAAACTGGCCGTAGTGAATGAGTGTGAATAGGTGTGTATGGGTGTTTCCCAGTACTGGGCAGCTTACCCAAAATACTTCTATTAATGTACAACTACAGATTTGATTGTTATTAATGTGTTATTTTATTAATTCAATTCCTTTAAGTGATCATTTATTTTATAATCACAACAAATGTTTTTCTTAAAATGTCTTTTAAAAAAACAGTCACATAACCACACCAATGACCAACAGGTTTCCAAATTAAAAGCATTTTGTTTTATTGTCACAAGAATTATACATTTTAGTAAGAAAATCAAAAATAAATGTGCATATAGAAGCCACATGTCAATATGTATAAGCCTACGAGAGTATGATACCATAACCACCAGATTCGACTGACACAGACACTGACGAAAAGGAACAGATATGGTCAGGATGGTTTAAGGCCTTCTCAACCATTGTCAAAAATCGCTGGAATGATGAACAAAAAGATAAAAACATGCCATCCGATAAAATTGTTTGACTACAACACTCATTCTTCACCCTCCTGGCATTATATTTCACAGAAAAAATGATCAAATACAAACAACAACAACACCAACATTGTGCTGTTTATGGAATCTGCTTTATAAGGTGCAGATTTTCACAGAAATCCATAGAAGTCAATACTGCCAAAGCTCGGCTGTAGTTATGCATACGTGCAAATATTAATAATCTAAATCCAAAAAAGCAAACAGGGTTTTAATTAAATTATGACTTAAAATGTCAACAATTGTATTATATTTTAAAAAGCAAAACAGTTTAGATCGATGCTATGTAATCTTAACTGAACTAAAATCAGCTGTTAATCAGAAAGGTGGAACTTTACAGTGGAACGTCATACTAAAATAGGCCTAACACAGAACAGAAGTGTGAAATAATTTGGCACGACAAGAACAGATAAGCTAAAAAAAAAAAACAATCTCAAAAGAAATGGCAGAACTATTTATGGCTTTCTAAAGGAATGCAATAATTGTTTGGTGTCAAAAGTCGACTCTTGGTTGACCAAACATGAACAAAAACACTACTATATTTACCCTTTATTCAAAATACTTTCAGCTTAAACAGCAGATAACAGTAAAAGAAAACGTGGATGGCTGTGAAGACTGGAAGATCTAAATATTTATACACCTTTTGTTTGACTTTCCACAGAACGAGTGAGCAAACAAGAACATTTACACGTGACTCAGAACACGGAGACAAGGAACAACATTACGCATAGCAAACGCCAACAATATTGTCTCCGATTTAAAGGAATTGTGTCTTTATTTCCACGATTGTAATGGGAAAAGGCTGATGGAGAACAGAACGGAGACAAGACTGTAGGCGGCAACATTTGTATTGAGAAAATAAGAATGTTTCTTTTCACAAGACACCCTTTCCATACAAAACTAAAATTATTTGTCATTTTCATCACATGAAAATATAGAGATTTGTCTTTATACATAGGATCTCTGTTACCTTTGCCACAGTGTACTGCATGTCACATGACCATAAACTTTCATGTCGATCGTGGAGGATTTCACTGTAAACGGTCACGGGATGATTTATCACAGTATTTTTCTTTTAAACTAAATACTTAATATGTTTGTCATTTTGATGTGGGAATTAACGCATCGGCTCGACAAAACACCCAGCAAGCATTTTTTGTTTTTAAATAGACATCTAAATATAGTCGTCTAGGCTAAAACAAAGGCTAAATTTGGGCTGTCAGTGAAAATCTAATAGATGTCTAAGAGTAGGCCAAAACTAGACTAGTCAGCAAATAAACAGAACTGAATGACTACACATATAAAATCTGTCTAATCGGTCTATTTGATGACTAGTCTAGTTTTGGGCTATTCTTAAATGTCTATTAGATTTTCACTGCCCAAGTTTAGCCTTGTTTTAACCAAGTTGTCAATGTTTAGAAGTCTATTAGACGTCTATTAAGCACAAAATTGTTAGCTGGGCAGTCATGCAATTTTTATAAAGCCGTTGAAGACACTATTATTTTAAAGATATAGTTCACCCCTCAAAAATAAACAATATTGAAGAAGAAAAAAATTTAAATAAAACAAAATAATAATAATAATAATAATAATAATAATAATAATAATAATAATAATAATAAAAAAATCACCCTCATGTCATTCAAACCTACATAATTCTTGTGGTTTCTTATGTGGAATACAAAAATATATAATTAAAAAAGGAAAAAAATAGTTCTGGTCTCCATTAACTTTCTAAAAGCACAGACCAAAACAAAAGTCTGGAATAAAAAAACTAAACAGTTTGATTACCAACACTGAAAGCGTGTATTAAGTCAGATACTGTAGGCTTGGAATGACATGAAGGTGAATAAATGGTCTTCGGTTAAACAATGATCTCAATTCAAATCTAATTTCACTCCATTTGCTGTATCTGACCAACCTCATATCACGGTTACGTGATCGGCACACATGGAAGCACAAAGTACATGGGTTCAGAGGTTAAACTTTGCCCTAACGAAACACCTCCATCAACAGGAACCACGCAAACTCAAAAGATTACGTTGCAATCGCTTACTTTGTGTAAGCTGTTTTAAATTTAAAGCTATGTCTCATTGCGATTTGTATATCAGATTTAGGTTAGCGTGTGCCACATTTAACACTGGACACCTAGAGTGTACCATATAGCGAAAACGACACCACAGTGACCATGCAAAATAAACAAACACCATTACAACCATCACCACACATGCACATACACCCCCAAACCAGCTCTCCGTCTCTACTCAGGAAAAATACTGACCACTTAATGCTCTGAATTCATCCGTGAATGAGAGATCTGATGTTTGCCCTCTCAAGTTAAAATGGCCAGCAATGAAAGTTTCATTAGTCACGGTACAGTGGAAAGCATTTCCTGCTTGTGTTTTGCGCTAGTGCAATTACCACTGATATGAATACAGCGGATTGGAAACGACATGCTGAGAATGCTAAAAGATTTAAAAGAAAAAACTGTTTTAAAACTACTCAAGCGGTAGATTTAAATCTACTGACACTTTAATGAGACACACAATGCTGTTCAAGCTAAAAAAAACGATACTGATGGTGAAAATGGACATACATACACATGCAAATGAAAGAAAACTAATCCAATCCAGTGTACTGAGATCAGTGTCTGGCTTCACATTCGAAATCAGCCTGAGCGAGCGAGAGAAAGAGGCAAGGATAAAACACAGATCTCTCAGGAAGATGAATCTGCATGGATTTCTGAGCCTTGCATAGTATCTCTGATAGCGGGGACTCTGATGACGCACATACGGACACACATGGTAGGAGTAAAAGGAGAAGGTGGATGCGGTTATTTGAAGGCTGACTTCAGCTCTTTGAAAGCGGCTTGTCTTTGTTTCCTCTCCTCTGCCTGACGCTTCTTCTCCTCCTGCTCCAGACGGATTTCGGCCTCAAACTTGTTGGATTCATTAATAGCCTGCACCTGTTCGAGGAAAAGATACAATTTCAATGTATTATGTTTTACAAGCTGTCGACTTTTGCGAAACAAGCTAAAATATCATTATATTGTTTGCTATGACAATGGGAGAGGAGACATTGTTGAACATCCCTCATGTTGCAAAAACAAACAAACTATATATCAAGACAAAACATTGTGCATTTCTGAAGTGTGCTTCACACAGGTGAGTAGGCTTGACAAACCACCTGTAGAATCCCTCTTCTTTCCATATGCACTGGACACTTTACTTAAACTCCATTTGACAAGAACTCAATAAGAAAAACAATGTTTACCTGTGAATGTACCACAAATCATGTTGCACTACTTTGTTTTACTCAACCTCTCTTGCATAATATTGTTCTGTCTGATGTAAAAGTACTTGTAAAGTTTAAGTATTTATAGTAAATGTATAAATAGTGGTTACTATATTTAGATAACCGCTCTGATATGTTAGTTATGTATGGGTTTAAAATACATCTAGTGTTGTGTTCATATTTTTTAATGGTCGCTTCCTTTTAGCTTATTTACTACTGGCAGAGTTCGAACACAAATAAAGAAGGAATAGAATAAAAAATAAAATAAAAATAATAATAATAATTAAATAAATAAATAAATAAATAAATAAATAAATAAATAAATAAATAAATCGCAACAATACTGCTGAGCTGATTTTTGGAATCAAGTCCATTGATTTCAAAAGAAGGAACTGGAATTGAACAGCTGTAACAAGCAGCATTTGTTCTAAACTCATCTAATTTATTTAAAGCAAAGCAAAAACAAAAGCACCAAATAGGAAATGCACAATACAAATACTAACGCATCTCTTATTTGGCACAACGCCAAGCTGTAATAACGCTATGAACATCAAGCAATACATGCATACAGTGCACACACTTTGTGCTTGTTGTTTTGCTTGTTTGAGGTTCAAAGCATTATATAAAACCCACTGTAAAATAATCAGCAAGATATTTCAGAATACTTAAAATCTAATAATAAAAAAAACTAAAACAAATCGAATTATTTATATACTCAGTGCATAATTGTGCTTATCATTTCTTACTACTGTGTGGTTTTATGGTGTTTATGTATGTTTATATATATATATATATATATATATATATATATATAATATTTGCTGTGTTATTTTATGTATGACCTCAGATGAACCTAAAAAAATAAAATAAAATAACATAAACGGTGACATATTTTGTATATAACTATATATATATATATATGGATATAGCTTTGTGAAAAATGGTGATATCAAAGGAGATTTATAAGTGTGTGAATTGGTGTTTGATTTAAACCAAACCTGTCTGGTCAAATATTAGGTAGTGGGGTTTGATTTGCTATAAAAACCTTGTAAAACCCTTTTAAATACATGTTATACAAATCTGTGACGTCTGTTCCAGAAAATACTATAAAAAAATCATATTGATTCATCAATATTCATATTCAAAGCAATCTATCAAGGCAGGAAATTAAAGTCCTTATTAAAACACAGAGTGGGCATACCCAAAGAAGGATATTAAAATATTCCCCTAATGACTAAAACTGCAGACGTATTTCACCAAGGGGTGAAAAAGAAAAAAGAAAAAAAAAAAAAAAAAAAAAAGTCACGATTTTTACCTTAGCCTCAAAGAATGACTTGGCTCCCTTCACTCCCTCAGTCGACACGTCTATCTCTGACAAACGTGCCAGGACATGAAGGCCGCTGTCCTCCGCCAGCTCTCCTGCTGCTGCCTTTCTGAAGATAAGGAGAAACTGCAGAAAGAGCAAATGATGAAGCGGATTAATGCGGGAATATTCGCAGTAGATTTGTAGCTCTTCATTTGAATTTGAATTTATTTATTTGACAGGGACAAGCACAACAATGCATTGGCCTTAAAAAGGAAATATGTTTAGTGCCAGGCTTTAGAAAAAAAAAAGAAAAAAAAAAGTGCTATTTTCCATCCGCAGTCACTGGACAGGTAGATCTTAAAACACTCAAAGAATAAACAATCATAACATTCTCGTTTGCAGTCAAATACGGTTTCAGACTCGTAATAAAGGATTCATTTACTTCTCTAAAACTGAGCTTGCCGTCCAGGTCTTCGTCCACCTCCTTGATCATGTTCTTCAGGCCCAGGTGAGTCTGAGGAGCTCCCAGTTTCTCCATCATCAGCTTCAGCTCCATCAGGTCGATGTAGTTATCCTTCTCTGAATCATACCTACACAAACACACACACAAGCAACACATCTTTAAAAGCAGAAAAATCATGTTAGGAAATTTAAAAAAAATAATAAATTAATTAAATGTTCCTGAAAATGATCTGGCCTGGATTGATTATATTGAGCCAGTATATCCAGCTTTTGCTTGAATTGTAATTGTTAAAATGTTTTTATTATTTGAATGATTTATAGCTGCCCATGTTTTAGTTAGTGTTGAAAGGGAAGAAAATGCAAGACATATATTTAAGATCTGTAGGTATCTTTCTGCATTTCCTTACTGAAAAATAAAAAAATGGAAAAAATAAAATGGAAAGAAAATTGTTTGGCAGGTTCACCTTGAGTATTTTGTGATGTCTGATGTGACCAACAGAGGGCAGTGCTGAAGAATTACCTTATTAAAAATACTTTAGCATCTTTCACGCAAGATATCTGATATTCAGTTTCATCTGATTTAGTTCTGAGATAAATTGCAATAAAAAAAGCCAATCATGCATGTTTAGAGGGTCACACTTTACAAAAAGGTTCATTAGTTAATGTTAATTAATGCATTTATTAACATGAACAAACAGTGAACAATACATTTACTACAGTATTTGTTCATGTTAGCTAACGTTAGTTAATGAAAATACAGTTGTTCATTGTTAGTTCATGTTAACTCACGGTGGATTAACTAACGTTAGCAAGCATGAACTTAGATGTTAATATTGCATTAGTAAATGTTCAATTATGATTAATAAATGCTGTACAAGTGTTGTTCGTGATTAGTTCATGTTAGTAAATGCATTAACTAATGAACCTTATTGTAAAGTGCTACCGTTTACAGTTACTAGTAATAATACTCAATAGGTGTAATGTTCATCAAAACGTATTCACAACAAATAGTATGTCATGTGGATGTCACACTTTAAAAATGCTGGGTTCCACACAATTCCATCATGCTGTCCCAACATAAATCGATTAAGTTAACTCAATCATTTAGACGAATTTAAGCGAATTGAACATAAACCAATTGAATTGTCCCCAAAAAAGAAATGTGTAGTTTCAGCTCATTTTAAATAAGTAGTTTAAACAAGCAGCAAAAGTTATTTTTAGAGTGCAATCAATGAGACTACATGAATGAAAATTTGACTGATGTAGTCCGTTTCAATAATTCAAAACATTAGATTTTCTTATTTGTTGGCATTTTTTTTTAAACCTTTAACTTCTGCATCAAGAAAAAAAAAAAGGTTTGGATTGCATTTCTTAACTCCTAATGTCGCTAGTTAACACACTCAATGCATTTTGTCTCAACACGTGCCATAATTTCTAAAATATCAGCCTCTACCAAATGGTTTATGTATCGGTTTATGGTAAAAGTACTGTGTATTAATATATATACTATAAAAAAAATAAAAACTAAATCGGAAAATATGAAGTGTAAGAGCAATTTATTTGTAAAAAATATTGTAAATAAAACATTTTTGAATACAAATCCAATTTATTTTTTGAAGTATGGCATTAAATATTTTAGATTATCATTTAACATGATTTTGGTTGTATTGTAAAAAAACAAACAAAACAAAAAACAAGAAAGCAAGTGTAGTAGTGCAACAGGATTATGTTAGTTTGATTTTCTTTGTAAACCTACAACGCTGTGTGGATAAACCATTATTTAAAACAGTCACGGTCAACCATTGGTAGAGCGGCAATCAAAGGGTTAATAAACACTTTAATAAAAAGGCAACAAAATGCAGTATAATTTACTAATTATGTATTTTAATAAGTATGGTTCAGAATAAATAGACCCTCTAGTATTTTGTGAGTCCGATGGTTGTTGAGATCCAAAAAAAAAGAATAATTCTAAGGTTTACGAGTAGTTAGACAGTACGGGTTGACTCATCAAATGGTAATAATAAACGTTTACAAAGCGATGTAATACTAAAGAAAATCTCGATCCCAATATATATATATCCATGCCTAATATCACAGAAAGTGATTAGTTTTTTTATAAATTATTCAAATTTTTGTATTTGTGATGCAGCAAGCCCAGAGACTGAAGTATAGACTATGATTTTATATAAAATTCACTTTAATGTGTGACAGGACCAAAAAGTGGCCATGAACGAACATTTTCTCAATTAAAATGAGTAGCGGCTTGGACCTAGAAACAGCAGTCCATACATCACCGATGCGTCACCACTTAACAAGCAGATATGCAACTAAAGCAGCATATGAAAAATGTTTGTTTTATGCACACAACATCTTGTCTTTTGAGTTATTCCCAGTTTGCAATCCAACAAAAAACTTATTTCATCATTAAGATTTGTAACAGCATTTAATCATTCGTAAACAGGAAATTATACATGCAGGAATGCATTAAAGCTGAGCTGCCTTCACGACTACGATCATCAGTCAGAGCAGAAATGTTCATTACCAGTCATTCATTTATTATATCCGCCGCTGAGATCATCTTAATGTTCATCTCTCCTGCATTTTTAATAAACACCTCATGAGCTGTCGGGAATTTATTGAGCTAATAGCAGCCCAAGAAAACAGTGTATACATCTGGCAGCATAAAATATGGATGAACTTTAAACACAAAATCTGCAGACTAAATAGAACGTCTGATGTTATATAAATGTTAAAGCATTTCAGGTGTTTATCTCAAACACAGGGGTGAAAAAAGTGGACACTGATCTTGTATCTCTCTCTCACACACACACACACACACACACACACACACACACACACACACACACACACACACTTCCTGTGGTACAGCACAGAAGCGTCAATCACTTATACTTCAGAACAAGTGACATTCACACAGACCAGACTGATTATATCTGCCACCTCTTCTATTGCATCTATAATGAGGCAAGTCCGTGGGCCTGCCTAGTCACTTCCTGTTCTCTCAGTCATTTACGGTTGAAGCCTAATTTATTAGCCATCCAGTAACATTTTTATTCTTTTATAAAAATATTTACGATCAAAATATATAATATATATATAATGATAATGAGTGCTGTTTGACATAGCAAAGACAATTTTGACAGTATTTATTATAATATTTTTCTTCAGGAGAAGTCTTGAATATATAATATAAATATATATTTAAAGATAATAATAATAAAAAAAACAGCTAAAGTAATTTAAAAAAAAACTATTATCCTTAAAAATGTTAAAAAATATTCTCTCTATTAAACAGCACTTGGGGGATATTTGGAAAAAAAAATACAAATTTTCACAGGAGCGCCAGTAATTTTGTCTTCACAGTACCTACCTAAATTAGAGTGAGGGTGACATGGTGGCTCAGTGGTTGGCAGTAAGAAGGTTGCTGGTTTGAGTCCAGTTGGCATTTCTGTGTGGAGTTTGCATGTTCTCCCTGTTTTGGCGTGGGTTTCCTCCGGGTGCTCCGGTTTCCCCCATAATCCAAAGACATGCAGAATAGGTGAACTGGATGAACCAAATTGACCATAGTGTATGAGTGTTAATGAGCGAGTATGGGTGTTTCCCAGTACTGGGTTGCAGTTGGAAGGGCATCCGCTGCGTAAAACGTGCCAGAATAAATGGCAGTTCATTCAGCTGTGGCAACCTCTGAAATAGAGACTAAGCCAAAGGAAAATGAATGTATGAATGAAATTAAAGGGATGTAAATTAGTAATTACAATTAAACAAAAACATTTCATATAAAACAAGGAATATTAAAGTAAAAATTAAATTTGTATCACTTTAGAAGTTTCAAAGAGAAGTAATACGAAACAGTAAAGTAGTAAGAAATAGTAAAAATATACTAAAATAAGAGATTGTGGCCAAATTCAACACAAGATAAAAAAATTAGATATTAAAATGTTGGATAGCAAACAAAACATACAGCACTCAGCATTAAAGAGTACTACTGGGTAAGATTTTCGGTCACACTTTATTTTGATGGTCCATTTGTTGAATTTAAGTTGCAACTCTCATTAGATTATAAGTAGACTGTTAGGTTGGGGTTAGGGGTAAGGTTAGTGTAAGTTGACATGTACTTGCAAAGTTTTTTTTATGGTCAGTTTAATGTCTGTTGAATGTCAGTATCAACAGATACTAAGTAGACAGTCTACTAATACTCAAATGGACCATCGAAATAAAGTGTTACCAGATTTTCAAAAGGATAATATATTTAATAGGCTCTTAGTGTAATATACTGTACATGTGATTACTTTCAAATGTTCAATACCAAAGACTAAAGCCAAAACTGGAGCTAATCTAACAAAATATAATATGTAAAACCAGCTAAAAAATGAGTACACTAAAATAATTATGTTGGGGAAATCAAACAGAAATGTAAAAAGAACCAAAATTAGTTGAAATGTTGTAGTTTGTATATTATTTTTTGCAATAATGTATCAACATGTTACATCTTTCTATTCCTAAACTTAAGTAAACAAATTTTAATGGATTTAACCGTTTACTAAAACGGTTTTGTTATTGTTGAGAAATGGATAACAATATTCATTTTCAAAAGGGGTTCTACTTATGTATTAGATAATATTCTGGCCCAGCAGAGCTAGATTTTGCACTTTATCTGCTTCATTGCCTCCCAGTCATGAACATGAAGTCTACTACGTGTCCATCTGCCTCAAACTAGGCTTGTGACGATGAAGAAATTTCGCCACCGGTTAATCGACATGTGACAACACCGGTAATACCGGTAATCACCGTGGGGGTGGGGGTTTCCTCTTTTCCTCTTTTTTTTTCTGCTTTTAAATGGCTTATAAACGCATGCGTATTATGGTTTCACTTTCAGTCTTGCGGCAATTGGCAATTCGGAGTCAATTGTTTGAATGGAGGACAACGACACTACCAAAAAAATTACTGTTATTAAACACAGAACTTTTATTAACATAACGAAACAAAAAAACAACAACAATGCTACAGGCTGAAAAAACTGTGAAAGTTGCAACCAAACTAATAACAACCATAGAACGTTTTTAAAACGAATAATAAAATGGAAAGATAAATAAATAAATTGCACAACGTTTAAATAAGATTAAATGAATGAACAAGAAACATCTTTTCTTTACATCTCCTACCATGCAAGCACATGCACACTTTAAATCACACAAACGCACACCTTTATTTATTCTCATTCTTTCCTGCTTTGTCAACATATTGTAGTCATACCTGTCAGCATTGGGGTGTGAAAATAAAGGATCTTATTTTTAATGTATAGAATACATTAGCAAATAGTTTAGAAAAAAAAATTCTTTTATTATAAAGAAATAGAATGGCGACCCCGGATTAATAAAGGGACTAAGCCGACAAGAAAATGATCAATGAAAGAAATAGAATCAAGTTATCAAATCGTAGCCTATTAATCTTTTCTTCACTGTATATCTTACACATTCTGAATAAAGAGCAGTGAATGAATCATTTATTTAGATTTTTTGTTTGATTACATTAAATAGCCTAACAGGTGTCTCTGTTATAAATAACATAAGTTTACATCGTTATAATGACGGCATTCGACGGCTTTCCTAACGTTTTATGCTCATTTAAGACAAAATTAGTTAACCATTAAGATCGACATCTTTAGATGTTTCATGTGTATATGTCTGTTCAAACACGCACCCAAAACCCAGTATCCACTTTCGCTTTGCTTCTAATCGAGGGTACAGAATACAGCGTCGGTTTATCACTATGGACGCGTCAGCTGACAGTCACGCACCGCTTTATGACTGTTTTGACTGAGGATTGCACAGGAGGAGCGACGGCACCTGTAATGAAAAGGAAAGGGAATCCCGCCGTTTTTATGTTTATTCTAAAGTGTTACATTGCTTAATAAAACGAAAGCACAGAAAAGATTCACATTTAAGAAGAAGGGGCGGCGCTGGTGGTTCAGCGGTATGGGTTGCGTATAGGGAGGATCGGCTCTTTAATGTTTATTGACACCCGTCGGAGAACGACTG
>CAIGQQ010026963.1:5292950-5303654 GCA_903798035.1 Danio albolineatus
TAAATGGTTCTAAATAGAACCATCTAACTTGAATTCAAAGAACCATTTGGGGTTCTATTTAATGAACCCTTAAAATGGTTCTATATAGAACCTTTTTGGGGTTCCATATATGAAGCGCTCGATAGAACCATTTTTGGTTCTATATAGAACCGTTTGTTTTAAGAGTGCACCGTCAACACCGTCTATCGCGGCAAGCCTACCTCAAACACTCCTGTACTCAGACACGCAACACACTCTGCTAACACCAGTCTCTCTCTCTCTCTCATTAACCCCGCCTCTAAGACATCCTTTCATCTTTCAGTCTAAAGGCAAATGAGTCTGTATGTTCAGGGGCACCAAATCCTCTATAATGACCCCTTAAGTTGAGCATTGTGTTTCTATGTGGTGGGTTTGGTTGTGGGCTACAGTACAGCAGCAGTTAAACACTAATGTGATTTCCAGGCAAGCGAGATTGAGTTGGCGGTTTATTTTTGAAAGGCAAAATCAGATCACTCGTGAATCTAGGCAACCGGTGTTTCTAAGTGGCTTTGACTCAATAATTTATGCCTGCATACGGTTAGCCTGTTTAACAATGGAAAGGTCAAGCATGGCCAGTGCAATTAAAGGTCAGTTGTAATTGAAATCCACCATGTTTAATTAAGCATCGGCTGAAGTCACATACAGTACGCTTGCTTCTGAAAGACTCCTCGAGCTTTACAATGACTCATGCTTGACTTTTCACTGTGCAGTAAAGTGATGTCACTTCCTTTCAATCAAAAAAAGTTTTGTTTGCGGCTAAACTGGGTGATTTACATGTGGAATAATTGTAGGAAATGCAATCAGAATTGTCATGGAACAGAATCAATAAACTAGATATCATAATATATAGGGCTGCACAGTATATCATTTGAGCATTGATATCATAAAGTGTACTGCCAGAATAGTCACATCCCAAGACATGCAATGTTGAGTTAGGATTATAGATGATCAGAAACCACAGGTCAAAACACATAAGATTTTTGGAGACACTGCAGAATCGAACCATAATAGAGTGAAAGTTTGTTATCTGCATGTGTTTCTAGGGCCTGTGACTGTGTGAGCATTTGAAAAGAGTTTCAAGCATTTTATTAGTGCATAAAGAATTTTCATAAAGAATAATTTTATTAAATTATTTAAGTGGAAGACTTTACATTGCTTTTTTACATTTGATTATTCAAATTCTTTACCTGAATACTGTTGCTCTCTCCAGAAAATCATAAAGCACGGTTTATTTCACTTTAATATTTGCTCAATTTATGACTGTTGTTTATGTTTATAATAAAATGCATAAAAATACATTTATATCTCCTTCCCCTATAAAATCATCGCAAGTAATGACTTTGCAAATAGAGCAAAGTCTTCTGGTGAAATTATATCGCAATATATATTGAAGAGAAAAAAAAAACAGCGCAATGTAAAGATTTCCCACTATCGTGCAACCCTAATAATATGATATCATAATTTCTATAAACACAAACTCAAACACCTTTATGGTTTGATTTACAATTGTGACAGAAATAATGTTCATATTGTACAGTTATTAAAGTTGAACTTTTTCAGCTGCCTTGTTTAATTAAAATGTTTCACTAAAAGATCACTAATGACAAACACATATATAAAATGTTACAAATT
The DNA here is from genome assembly GCA_903798035.1 of Danio albolineatus. Lineage (NCBI taxonomy): Eukaryota > Metazoa > Chordata > Actinopteri > Cypriniformes > Danionidae > Danio > Danio albolineatus. The sequence continues at coordinate 5,294,601 of CAIGQQ010026963.1, forward strand.
AGTTCTACTTCAAATAAATGCTCAGTTTTACCACTGATGACATTACAAAATGGTTAAGTGCTGATTTTCATTAAATATGACTTAAATATTTTAAATAGACCGTCCTGATTTAACATGAAATGCCTTGACTACAATTGTGCAACTGAGTTTGAGGTCTAAAGTGTAAAAGAACAGCGCTTTTGACATAATTCATTAGAATTAGTGAGTGGTTAGTCAGAAAATGTAAAAATTGCTCTTACTATCTCGCTGAATCTACTCTAACACTTCACGGAGGTTTGAGGTATTTCACTGATGCTAAAAATCTCCAGATATAAAGCAGTAACACTTCAGCTGCTTGCACAAATCTGGGATTAGCCATATTTTTAACAAACATCTTTTACATCTACATGGAAATGCCGAGCAGATGCTGCCCAAGAAGTCGAAATAAACAACCTTTCCTCTTTTTTTGTAACCATTGAGGAAGATAGATGAAAAGTTTTGCCCAAATAAGTCCACACACACTACAGATGATTGAGGAAGCAAATGCAATCAGTACTTCCTCATAACAACTAGAAAAAAAAAGTGCATAAGCAGGTTTCCTTGTGCCTTCTCAAAAAGCTTTGACTCATTTGATTGGCTTTGCTGATAACTGCATTTGAACCCCGACTGGTTTCACTTGCTCTAGTTGGAGAGAAATGAATTTGTCGAGTAATCATAAAGGACGTCAAAAGGAATAAGGAAGTTAGCATGTAACTAGCACTGAGTGTGTTGAAAAAGTCTACTTGCTATGTGGTAATCCACTTTCAAGACACATTATCATGCAGGCCTGAACTTGAAAGAGATTTGAGGAATTTTTGTTCCTGCTCTGTAAAGGTGAACGTTTAAACATGCAACATTTTTTCCCCAAGGATGTTAGCAAAGGGACTTAACGAGGGGTTAGACGTAGTCCTTACTGTGCAGCCTAAAGTATAATTTGGCTGTCTATATAGTGTCCTTGTGACACAATTATGTGCATAATGAGTGTCCACAGTCCTCTGTCCACTCAGCCATTGTGTACAAGAGTATAGACACAATGGCTGAAATGGAAGAGTCCTCAAGATAGATATTAGAGGTGTGAACCTGCATTGGTCTCACAGTTTGGCTTGTTCAGAATTATCATGTCATCGATTCACATGTATACAATTTTGCAATTAAATACAAGTAGTGAGAAAAATGAATTAAATTAAATTTTGACCTTCAGCGCAAGTCAAAAGACGGTCTCAAAAATTCACAAGCAGCAAAATGTGCTCAGACCTAACGTGAATTTTGAAACAGGTTCACAAGTAATTAAAAAATGCTAACTAAGAAAACCATCAGAAAACCATCATACATCATAACCGGTGACATGGCTGCAGAGCTGTGCTGCTTGTCTACTGTTTGGCTGTCTGCTTTTGCTCCCTCTATAGATATGCTGCAGCACTGAAAGGGGGTATGGTGTCGAGTAGATTGGTACAACCGAGTTCAGGTGTCCTGGTTGGAGAGCAGTTACTCAGTTACTCTTTGACTGCACCAGGGGTTGGACGGAGACCAGCGGTGTGTGATTTTGCAGTGCTTTCTTGGAATGTTTAGTCACTGTGGGCTTAAAATAAACTCTTTAGCAATGTGACTCTTGGCTTCTTTTTTGTTGCTTCCTCTCAAGTGCGTAACAAATTGGGGGCTTGTCGGGATATTGCATTTTCCGTCAATCATTTGAAAAAGGGGAAGAAGTACTGTAGATGGTGGCTTGTAGTCAAACTGGGTTTAGTCGAATAGACTAAATCATCCTAGTCTGTATCGCAATGCACTAGATCAACAATTAAGTTTGACACTCCTACTAGACAGTATGATGCATGTGTCAAGTTCAACCATCTGTGTCAAGTATACTTTGAAACACTTGTGTGAGATGGAAGTTTACTCGAGCTTTTAGGCAGACACAAAAAAAGTGTTGAATACATTCTGACTTTTTGTACACAGTGTAAAAAAAATTAATTAATTAATTGAAAAAACCTTGCTGCCTTACATTTTTAGTTGAATCAACATAATATTTTCAGTCAGTTTGAATTGAGATGACAAGAAAAGTTAAGTTAAACTTTGTATAACTTAAAAAAAAAGTTGAAACCTGATTATTCAATTATTCATTCATTCATTTATTCATTTTCTTTTCGGCTTAGTCCCTTTATTAATCTGGGGTTCAACTTATCCAGCATATGTTTTTACGCAGCAGATGCCCTTCCAGCCCCAACTCATCTCTGGGAAACACCTATACACACTCATACACTGCAGACAATTTAGCCTACCCAATTCACCTATAGCGCATGTCTTTGGACTTGTGGGGGAAACTGGAGCACCCGGAGGAAACCCACACGAACACAGGGAGAACATGCAAACTCCACACAGAAATGCCAACTGACCCAGCTGGGGCTTGAACCAGCGACCTTCTTGCTGTGAGATGAATGTGCTACCTACTACGCCACCGTGGCACCCTGAAACCTGATTAAAAATAAAAGTTAAAGAAACATTTTTGTCAGGTGTAGTCCTCTATGCTGTACAGTAAAGGCCACTATAAAAGAGAGAGGAACCGTAAATGCACAAATAGTCTTGATTGCTACTTCGGCACACACCTCAGGAAAATTCACTTGTTGTGTTTCTACTTTTCTTCTCAAAATGAACTTGACATCATGCATCCTGAACAAATACACTGTCTTACATTAATGCTAACCTGTAATTATTTCGGAGTGAATGCTTTGCAACTACTAGCATAGTTTACACCCAGGTTTCAATAGACATGAAAATTGCTTGCATGATTCAGACTAAAACCACGATAATTTGCCAATATTGTTTATTTAAAAGCTGTCACAGATGTTTACGGTGCCACAATTGATTTAATAAATATATACTCTAGGGGAAACATAAAATTATTTCTTTATTTATATACAGTTTTATTAGAATTCTGGCACATCATGAGAATGAAGAGACATATTCTCTGTACTGCAGCTTTCATAAATGAAGCCGTTTAAGTGAAGCTGCAAGACATGACTGCTATTTGTAACTTATTTAGTTACCCCAGCCTAGAATGATTCTATTGGTGATCACTTTACTATTGACATAATAGTATGAGCACATTCAGACCTGTTTGCTTCTTAATGTGACATTAAACGTTTTCGGTGTGCAAACATGCACTGTGGTGGTTCCAAACTCTAAGGGTAACTTGACGTGCATTTAGACAGATGATATGTTCAGATATTGAATCTACATCCGATTTGATGCCACTTTTAGTAGGATTTAAGGACAGAAGCATTCTTACGTTTACATATGTGCAACAAATTTTAATCAGTGTGACTCTTAAATTGAGACTTTTTTTTTAATTTAGACATTTCTTTTGAAATAAGCAAGCTGAAGAACACTTCAACCTGTTTGTATTAGCATCAAAGCACAAGGCTTCCTTCTGAAGTCTGTGATGATGTATACGTATTGGTTACAGTCTTATTCTTGAGGTATGCTACAAAGTCAAAGTCATGGTATACTACAAAGTCAAAAGATCAAGGCAAAATTTGATTTCTCATGACACCTTTGATATCCGGTGACTGAAAAGCTCTTTGAGAATCACATTAGATTGCCAAAATTAAAATAAAGTTTTTAACCAATGCTTAAATTTCTCAAGTGTCATTTCTGACTTAATTACTCAGCCAATGCTAATGCATGTGTACTAAAATACCACCATTTAAATTCATGCAGACTGTGCATGAACCAACCATTGGCACTAAATGGATTGTGCATTGTGAACTTTGAAAGCAACTGTTTGTCAGAATGTGAGGCATGTAACAGGATTTGAGATTAAGCAATTGCCTAAATTTACTGAAATGCTGCTTGACGCTAGCCTAAATACTCAAGCCTGTCTGAACAGTCACGCTGCAATGCAGGACTATAGCTACAGCTGATTTAATTATGAAAAATACAGATTTAATTTGAGTGGAATGATGCCTTGGAGCTAAAAAGAAACCTCAAGGTTGTCTAAACGACAAGCACAGCACATCAGACACAAAAATGATAAAAACATGTAAAGTGTGGCCATTCAACTCTTTTCCCTCCTCCCATTATTTGCCTATCTTCCCACCAATCTCCTAAATCCCATGTTGCCAAGCAACAGCTAATGAGAAAAGTCATGGGAAATCCCTCACAAATACAAACACATGATCAAATTCAACTCTAAACACAATGTTCACGACAGCCCAGTGTAACAGGCATAAACATCAGTCACGACCACGCAAAACAAAACATTTTTACATACACGAAACATCTGCGCAGTGTGTGATGACATCATTAACTTCACGCTTAAATTGACTTTTCTGAGATAAGATGGGAATGGTTTGGAAAGAGACTCACAACAGCAACATAAGAACACAAATGAAAGATAAATTACATTAAAGGCACAATATACAAGATGTTTTAACAGTGTTGTATATTTTGCTAATTTGTATTATCCCAAATGTTTCGAAGAATGTTCATATGCAAATAAATAAACAATTTTAACTAATGACATTGACCATGTCGCCATGCTAATGACGTCACACCCCCTTGACTTCTGGTTTGGTTTTATAGAAAACAGGGAAACACCTAAGATCCACACAGCAGAATTATAACAGAACCTTAAAATGTATTTGGGGCCCAATCCTAATTTAATTAACAATTTTGAAGGCCTGTCTACCCCTATGCCTTCAAGCTAATGAGAATTGGGACAGGAGAAGGGCTAAGGGGTAGAATTGGGATTGGGCCTTGGTATCATAAAACAGTGCTGCTTCTTTCCTACTGAAAAAACGGTCAACTGTAACATAAATGCTCTGAAGCTTTCTTGCAGTGTCACGCTAATCTCTCATCAGCAGTCTCATATCAGCCTTCCTCTGCTTCATACTTTCATGATAATAAATAATGAATATACTTTAGCCCGTTTATGAACATGATTTATGCAGAAGTCTCTTAGGATGTAATGAAGATGACAACTCCCAAGATTCCACACTCAGTCACGTCAGCATGAACCTACTTTGTTTGTTGTGAATAGACTCCCTCTAGTGGCGAAAATTACATACTGTGCTTTTAACACAACATTTGAAAATTCAAAGTTTCTTTTATGGTTAAGCACAAAACTTGTTATGCAATTCCAAGACTATCATAACACAAAACAACAACAATTCACTTTTAATGGAAATTAATGTAAAAAAGAGAATCAAAATGTTTTTGAAAAGCGATCAGGTAGTTCAGGCTGACATATTTGGCAAAGGATAGCAAACACAAAACCACATGAAATGTCCCCGCTTTTTCTTGATATATAAAACGGACTAAACTCAAAACACAAAGATCACTGTTAGAGAATAAATAGTGCATTTCTGCTTTCTTACACAGCAGTTTTGAATATAACAACTTCCTGTTCCTAGTGGTTTGCTCCGATCCAAACAACTAACACAATTTGTCTTCATTACTGAACCTAAATCAATAGCATTCAAGGCTTTTCACACACTTGATTTTTGCTCTAATGGTTTGTTACAACTATACACTCAAGAATACAGTGTAAATCATTTCCAGCTTCTCTACTTCAAAAAGAGACTGCAAATTTCATTACAAAATGATCCAGACTTCTCAATCCAGATACTGAGTGCATATAAAGATGACATCCCAAATGCATGAAGGTTTTATATAACTGTTGAGATGGATCATCATTATCCACCCACGCTATAGATGACTATGAACAAAAAGATGAAGCACCTCAAAAAGAGATGAGTCACTGAACGCAGTACTGGTTACCATACAGACCTGTGATTCTCAACCAAGGGGCCACAGAATGACTTAAGTCTTATTTACCATAAAAGTATATCATGTCATAAAATATATTTTAAAATATTCAAATATTAATCTAAATGTTTTTTTTGGCTGATCTTAGTTTCAAACTTGCACATCAACGTCATAACATTCATTCTCACAATGTCATTTGTGTGTAAATATTACAAAGCAATCAGACCGTGTAAAAATATTCATATTAAAACAAAGACAACCCTGTAAAACGAGTTTCTTTTCACTCCCCCAGTTATTTGACATTTACAACATGAATGCTTTTGTGACTATAAACAGCTCATGAATAATTAACGAGGCAAGCATCAATGTAATAGTTCATGCAAGACTGCATGTAATGTATATAATTCAGCAGTGCTCCACATTCTCCGCCGCTGCAGTTAATGATCACAGCCAGAACTAACCTCGATCTGCTCGGATTACAGACCAGGTGACTAACAATTAGTCCTTAAGCAGAAGCCTTCATGGATCAGCCAATGGCCACACAATCCCAGAGGTTATTTATAGTGAGTTGAGAGTGCAAACCATAAACAAATAATATGTCACAAAAAGAACGAAATAGGGAGAAACGGGAGGCCTGCCGGGTCGAGAACTTCCTGAAAGAGTGCTGAGGTTACATATGGCCATTCTGGAAACAAAACAACCAATCTAATGTGCTTCCTTCTGCCCAAATGAGTCATTTTAGGCATGTGATACCAATGTGAATGCCAAATACGGGTGTGCGCCTAAATAAACCTCACACCTACATGATAACTGGCAGCATTTGAAGAAAAGACACCCCTTGTGCTTAAGACAATCATCCTTTATCCTCAATATCCCCATTAAATCTTTCTTTCAAAAAAAAAAAAAGCCTAAAAACAGCAATATGAAACCTAATTAAAAGCTTCCAGTTAAACTTTTATAGGCTTTAATGTTCATCTCATATAAATGAAGTAACCAATCTTCAGAGACAGCATGCATTAACTTGGTCTTATCCTCTCAGGTCACTGTGTCAGTTAGATTTGGCAGCATGTCAGGGCTTTTGTGGACAAATTCCCCAGCTGTATTTACTTTCAGTACATCTATATTATATTAAAAGCACAACAACATCCTGTTAGCGAAGTTGAAGTGAGCTACGGGGCTGTTAAAACATGCAGGAGTTTCAGAAATGAGGAAATGGGGTGATTTGGAGAATAATCACATCATTCTGCTCTCTGTGGGGAGAAATGCATTACCATTTAAGGAGTAGTCAAAATATGAGTTAGAGAGAGAAGTGCTTATTACATTCTGCTGTGATATATTATGTTTTACTACAATGAGGGTTGCCCAAAAGAAACGATCATTTTCCTACTGACACCTCTGTGGCCTGCGGATATGTTCATGTTTGGGAGATTGCATCGAAACATTCCTGACTGTGCCTAATGTTATCTTTGCTAGGAAATATGGCCTGGAGAAAAAGTGTACGAGGAAAAAGAGGGCAGGCAGAAACGAGGAAGAGCGTGGAGCTTATCTTCTGTTTCTATCATTACTGAAGGCGACGCCGCAGGATCGCAGCTCACAGGACTAAAGCCCCTCGCTCATATGTAGGCACAGCATGGGACCTGCACGCATAATCACTCAGCCAATTAGGCCACCCCGCCATTCACATTATCAGAAACTGTACCAGAGCATTAGCGTGACGGGTGGGGGGTGGGATGGGATGGGTAAGAGAGGTACAAGTACATCTGCTTTAAGAATCTAAGACAGCTGACCCTTAACAAGAACACATGTACAAGTAGGATGGATTGATGTTTACAGGTCTTTTTAAATGACGCAATTCTGAAACCAACATAATTTTTAACTTAAGACATACAGTAGAAGTCAAAATAATTAGCCCTCCTGTGATTATTTATTTTTTCAAATATTTTCCAAATTATGTTTAACAAAGCAAGGAATTTTTCACAGTATTTCTTATAATATTTTTTTATTCTGGAGAAAGTCTTATTTGTTTTATTTTGGATAGAATAAAAATCAATATAACATTTTAATGTCAATATTATTAGACTCCTTAAAGGTACAGTATGTGATTGTCTTCAGAAACATTTTTGTAAAAAAAGTTCATCCAATTAAAATTTGTCGGGCCGACATTTCCCATAATTCTAATAAGTAGCCCAAACGGTCTGTCAGCAAATGTAGATTTGCACATCAGTATTGGAGTTACTTTTGCACACTGGAGGAAGGACGACACCATGGCTAAAGCATTTCTTTTAGAAAGGTAATAATATGTTTTAAAACTATTTTAGTCACACAAAGCTTATGTAGATTGTGTTGCTTTATGAATGGGTTATATGCACAGAAGTGTTGTTCAGCCACTGAAATCTTCCGGCGAAAGATTAATGTGACTATTTTCAGTTTCATAAGTTATTTATTTAGTTTAACAACAAAAAATAAGTAAATAGCGCAATTCCGACTAGCCTGCTTTACTGGGGTGAAGTTTACTGAGATATTATATTCACATTGGTTCATTTTTGAACAAGGACAACCTGTGACAAAGCGAGTGAGAGAGTGAGACCAGCAATCCTTGCTTGCATGAAATATTTCACATTATGACAAGTTTTGCTAACTACACAGCTGAAAACGTGCTCGATATAATACAATTTTTCATTCGGAATTGTAGTATTATAAAAGTACTAAAAAGTTTTCTAACAAGCGAATGACATGATCTAGTGGGTCTCTCATCTTTAATGTGCTCGCGTTTATGATTTCAGTGTGGCTTTGGACGGCAGGGGAGGTATTGTGTTTCAAAGATATTATGCTAACCAATTAGCATTTAGGCAGATCACCTACTGCACCGTTAAGCATTTTTTTGACTGTCTACACAACAAACCCCTGTTATACAATGATTTCCCGCCTAGTTAACCTAATTAACCTAGTTAAACCAATTAACTAGTTAAGCCTTTAGATCGCACTTTACAGCTGAATACTAGCATCTTGAAAAATATCAAATAAAATATTATGTATTTCCCAGAGATGGGTTGTGGCTGGAAGGGCATCCGCTGCGTAAAACAAATGCCGGATAAGTTGGCGGTTCATTTCGCTGTGGCGACCCCGGATTAATAAAGGGATTAAGCCGAAAAGAAAATGAATGAATGAATGAATATTATGTAATGTCATCATGGCAAAAATGAATCAGTTATTAGAAATAAGAAACCTGTTGTGTTTAGAAATGTGTCTAAAAATTAAACAAAGTTTGGGGGG
>CAIGQQ010026963.1:5304054-5334444 GCA_903798035.1 Danio albolineatus
GTGTGTGTGTGTGTGTGTGTGTGTGTGTGTGTGTGTGTGTGTGCGCAAAATTAATTACCTTAATAACTACCTTGTTCTCACAGACTCAGACGGAAGTTATGCTTGGAGAAAACTTCAGGTTACTAATGAATATCCTCAAGCACTTGTCAAGTTCCACTTTATTCCATTATTTTTAACATTCAGTTAATATTGCTTTCACTAATATTTTTTTATCCTTTCCATGTAATTCAGCTGACCATTTCTTATTGCTTGGACATAACACATAACATAACACTTAGTTTATTTTCACAAAAGTGTGTGAGTATATGCTGCCACATTAGTAGGTCTCAGTATGTGTGATATCAGCATTAGATTTGAAGACATCAGATGACTAAAGACTGATTCATGAAACAGGAAGCCACACACACACACACACACACACACACACGCACACGCACACACACACACACACACACACGCAAACACACACACACACACACACACTCTCTCTGACTTCATCTGAGACATCCCTTCTACTTATAGAGGAGGGGCTTCACTCACTACCTGCATTCTCTCCTTATATGGAGAAAGACAGAATGAAATTTCACCACTGAGAGAAGAAAGAAGTATTTAGTCCATCACACCTCTCTGAAGAGCTTAATGCGATCTGGCATGCTGTAACCACCACACACCGAATTTGTCTTCTTTGTGTGGTGGGTGGTGAAAAAAGTAGTCTGCAATGTCTGCTCAAATGGGCCAGTACTCATGGTCCAGATGTCTGCTTTATAAACAAAATATTTTTTTCCCAGAGAGGATTCAGATACAATTATGAGAGTCATAATTCACTGGGGACTCCTACTCACTGGGATGGCCTTTTGCCTGAAGGAAATGTGAACAGTAATCATTCTTGCTTTTTGAACATTTGCAGGATCTGGGTCAGGCAAAATAAGCAAGCTGAAGGGAGAGCAACAAAAACACACACAAAGGAGTCTCCCCTTGTTTCCTACCCTATACATCCAGTCTTTGTGTATGTTAAGTATCTTTTTTTCTTCTGTATCTGAATAAATGAAAATAAACGTAATAAGATGAACAAAAAAGGGGATTAATAAAAGAATGAGGTGAAATGATTTGGCTGTAATGTAAATCCCAAATCCTTTTAGACCTAAAATCCCAAAATTCAGCCATTGCTATAATTTAAGTCACGGTCATTTCTGGACTGTGAAGTGTTGACTCAGTAGAAAGGGATGTTTTTGGCACTGACCTAGAAAAACAATATATATAAGCTGCTGAGGAATTGTGTGTGTGTTTATGTGTGTTAGACAGATTGTGCAGCCCTCAGCTATGCACAGCTAGCAGTAAATGAGCATCATGCTAGTCTGTGTGAGCTGTTTGAATGTGGTCTTTGGATAGACTCCCAATCTCATAACAATCCACTTTCTTTGTTTGAGAATAGAAACAGGAAACTGCAGAAAAAGAAAGGTTGACTTTGTGTAAAAAAGGGAAACAGCAAGTGTAACCATGTTTGCTCCGTCCTCCACAAAATAATTTATGGACTGATTCATATATATTCTGTGTGCTGAAATGTGTCAGAATGCAATAAAGGCTGATCTAAATAAATGTGATTAGACAAAACTGCCTGATGTCTGTTTTTACTCTGTTTTGTAAATATGCCTACATCACAGTAAGCAAAATCAGTATGTGAGTCAAGTATCTCCGAATTCATAGTATTCTTAAAACTGTATGAAATGTACCTAGTAAAATTCTGCAGTCCATATTCACTGGCCACTTACTATCCTATGAGGCCCAGAAGAGAATTTGCAAATATAGATAGCAGCTTTATTCTGACTAGACAAATAGATACTATGTAGAAATCTTACATACAGAATGCGGTTTTGAGTGCCACTTGAAACTTGAAACAAGTTTTCATTTAGGTGATTGGGCGGGGTGAAAGTCTTTAAATGAAACGTATGCAAATTTAAAAATGGTTCTGTAGTATCTTGCAGACTTTGATGTTGTGGTGCCAGTTGCTGTTGAACGTCTGATGTTTGTATACTTGTACACAGATTTTTGTTCATAGTGAATAAAAATGATCTCTGATGTTAAATATGCTAATTTAGTCTGGAAATGTCAATTTCTTTGTCTGTTGTGCTTTGTTGACATTTGCTTTTGTGAAAAGTTTTTGTTTTAATCCATTTCAATTGTGTAAATTTTCTTCTCAATCAATGTCTTTCAGAGTAGAACCTGATTTTGATGTGCATGAATAAATAATTCATAATACCATTGAAATATTTCATATAAATGTGAAAAATTGTCCATCTTGATTACATGCTTGCTTTACAGTGACATTTGCAACAGGGACATACAATTGTATTTCTATACAATATTAAAGTTATAAAATGATAAGGACATTTTGGCTGATATCTCTCTATATTTGGAAGCCGATTACTGATATATACACTGATAAACACAAAATTTGAATGTTTCTGAGCCAACAAATTTTATTTGTCTTTTTTGGACAATAGATTTTACTGCCGAAAACAAGGAAACATATATTTTTTATTTTCCCAAAATTGTTTTCCCTGTAACCTTTCTAAATTGTATGTCTGCGTGCCAGAACTCTAGCTATATGGAATGCACCATTCAATACTCTCATGACAAGCATCATGAATCATTGCTAAAATAATGGATAATTTATTTATTAATTAAATTTTTCGGTTTAGTCCCTTTATTAATCTGGGTATAAACAGCGGAATGAATCGCCAATTTATCCAGCATATGTTTCTGCAGTGGATGCCATTCCAGCCGCAACCCAACACTGGGAAACACCCATACACTCTTGCATTCACATACACTACGGCCAATTTAGCTTATTCAATTCACCTATAGCACATGTCTTTGGACTATGGGGGAAATCAGAGCACCCGGTGGAAACCCACGTGAACACGGGGATAACATGGAAACTTCACACAAAAATGCCAACTGACCCAGCGACCTTCTTGCTGTGAGGCGATCGTGCTACCCACTGCACCACCGTGACACCCGCATAATTTATTTCGCAGATATTTTTTTATTAAAAGAGCAAATAATGCTAACATTACAAATGTGCATTTATCTGCTGATATAGAAATGTAACATAGTGATACTGATACAACAATTCTAATAGTACTGTTGACTAAAGCAGCAAATTATGCAAAACCTCTTAAAAGTCTTTGACTCGATCGACCCCATTCCCGAGCTTGATTCACTGTGCAATAACATGGTGATGATGGGTGGTAAGAGGGAACCGTGTTTGTAGTCTGTGAGCTTCATTGAGCTGGGAGCTCTCCAGCATTAGAGACAGACTGCTCAACTCAAGCCAATTTTACAGTTCTCTTGCTCTTTCTTTTCAGGCTGCTTCTTCAAAGCCTCCAGCTCTCGCTCTCTCCTGCCAGGTCTTTGTTTGCCTCGCTGAAGCCATTAGAAGCACACCCAGACACACCCACTAAGAAGGCAGAAGGAAATTCAGATTTAGAGTCTATAATAAAAACAACTTCAAGGCAACATGAAGAGAACTTCAGACTCCATTTATACAGCAGGGAGTTTATGAGTCTTAAAAAACACATTAGGCCAAATCATGTATTAGCGGGTGCAGCTGTGGTTGTAAAATCTATTAATGACACAGTGTGATGTTTGGCTATAAAACTCCTGCCAGTCGCGCCTGTGGTATTAGTTCAAGTTCTACGTCTGTCCTGCAGTGAAACGCATACATGCACATCCAAACAAAGAGGATAATGGCAGAAGTGGTCCCACAGGAGAACACACTGACAGATCAGTGAGTACAGTACAATGAGGATCAGCTGTTTTATGAAATATTAATGAAGGCAAGCCTAGAGAGACTATTGATTCAAGCTGCTGCCGGTGAAGTGAGAAAACGGGCAGCTTTCTGGTGAAATCCACCGGACTCATTCAGAAACAATAGTATGAACAGATCTGGTCTGACAGCTGTCTGGGTGGGTATCAAAACACCACTACGAAAAAAAGCAAAAATATTTCAACTGCAATCAAAGGGGAAGCCTTATTAACCCACTTATTTACATAATTTAGCCTATGCAACTATATTTAAGCTATATGCAGCATGTCTCTATGCTTAACAAATGAGACACGCTTCAGAAGTTTCAACATCATCATGTAATGGTTGAATTTGACAAGATGAGATGTGTGTCGTGTTTATTTATGGCCTGCCTTAAAACAAAAGCATAATGCCCTTCACCCCTCAGAGAAGAAAAAAAGTGTGATAATGAAATTATTCTTATATTTAGAAAGTTTTGTAGGGGTGTCCTGCTTCTGGAGGACCAACGCCCTGCAGCTCTGACACACTTGCCTGGAATTTTCTAGTGAGTCTAAAGACATGATTGCTTGCTTCTTGTCTGTTTAATTAGGGTTTGAGCTAAACCAGAGATGGTCTGAATTTTGGAGACAGAAATGTCCACAGCTCAATCACTTGAGTAAGAGCCTACTGGTGAACTGTAAGCTGTCAATAGACTTTTTTTCTTGTTTTTGTGTTGTTTGTGAATACGCCTACTACCGTTATTTTGTGTCATTCTTTAAACACATTCAAACCTCTCGCACAACTAAAATCTGACCTTTTTTTCTTCCAAATATTCCTACCTGCTGTTGAGGGTGATGCCCAGGATTTTCAGAAATTCAACAAATCAACATTGAATCAACAGTCAAAAGGTTGAAACTTCATCAGCTTTGCACCCTCAAACATTTTCCAATGATATAATCATATTTAAAAATACAGACGCATTGATGAAGAGCCTAGTGAGGGCTTCCTGGGGGCTGAAGGCTACCCATGCAGGGCCAGCTTTATGGGACTAACATTTTCCAGGAAACAAACTCTCGATGGTTTGCACTGGCAGACCTTATGCTAGCCCCAAGTGGGCCCATTAAGAACCACCATAAGCTAGCAGGCCTTTTTTTAATCTGAAGACGTGCCTATTGTTAAACCCTGCACAACAATAACCCTGCAGGAACCGGTTTGAATACCCCTGCATTAGATTTCATCCGTGGTATGAGTGGGTCTTTGCTCTATTGCAGGGATCACCAAATTTGTTCCTGGAGGTCCGGTGTCCTGCAGATTTTAGCTCCAACCCTAATCAAACACACCTGAAAAAGCTAATTAAGCTCTCACTAGGTATACTTAAAACATCCAGACAGGTGTTTTGAGACAAGTTGAAGCTAAACCCTGTAAGGACATCAGACCTCCAGGACCGAGATTGGTGATCCCTGCGCTATTGTATGTCCATTGCTGATCAAACCTGTGTCTTACCAGATAGTGGACAAATTTATAGTCAATCATTCAATTTGTTTAATAGCGGATTGGGTAGAGTTCTAAAATAAATAACTATATAAATATATTATAATCTTAAGCCTAGCTTTATTTTTATAAACTAACAAAGAAACGTCCACATTACTTTCATTAAAAAGTAAGCTTTTAATATATTACTTTTAACTGTATCTTCACCCAACACTGTTCATTAATTCAAAAGACTGAATTATACAAATACTTGAATGACCTGAATTACAAGAAGACGCAACCGTCTTCCATCTGGAACCAATACCTTGCCAAAGCTGGATGATACTTCACAAGTCAAGGACAGATGCTGGGTGGACCATGACTGCATCTCTTCAGTGTGAGCTAAAGCAGAAGAAAAAAAGAGAGAAAGGCACTCGAGAAACATGTGCTCAGCCAAATTCAAGTGAAAGTGACATCACTGTTTATCTGAATGTTCTGAGTTTGTTTTGATTCCGCCCATAGCTGCGTGTTGTCCCACCCTTAAATAGACACTTCATCCAAAAATATAAATTCTGTCCTTCACTAAAATAGTATAGGCTACGTGAAAGAGGATGTGATAATCTTAACCATGGAAACAAATATACTGAGACATAATCAGAACTGATGAGTTCTTGTAATGTGCCTTCACAGACATATTTAATTTATCTTAGATTATCTAAAGCCTAATCTAATTCTGTGTTATAAGACCCAGACATGCTGTAAATCGTCTTAAGATGCATTATGTAAATTGATCTCTTTGGTCTCAATGATTTTATGTACAGAAGGATAAAAAACTCATACATGAACACAGATAGAGTACCACAAATAATGTAAACAAGTTGAAAACTGGATAAAAAGTCAAAGTAAACTGAATAATGCAACACCACTTTTTAAAATTTCCTACAAACACCCAAAACTGTCCTGTAAATTAACTGTAAAAATAGATGTACCAAACCAATACTTCAGTGAATTCATTTCTTTTGCAGAAACCCAGTAACTCAAATTGTCTAAGTACTAGCATCAAAATATTTTCCCATTCAAATTATTTACACAAAGTTGTCAAATATATTAGCTTCAAAAGCATATACCTCTTTATTTCCACAAATACAAAAGGAAGTTGAATTATAAAGGGTTTGCAGAACTTATCAGCACAAGAGAAATGCCCTGAAACCTTGTCGGCTTGCTTTAAAAGCCTATATTTCTGACCATCACCTCCTCCATGCACAAATGCTGGGTTGAGCCCAGGACACTTCTGTAAAACTAGAGTGATTTTGTCGGCTGGATATTAGCAGAGGCCTGATGGGAAAGATCATTGAAAATAGGGTTAACAGAGAGAAAGAGTTTAGTTTAGCCTAGTTTCATAATAATTTTCGTAACAAATCAAATATCAGATTCAGGGTTTTTCTTAACTTTGCATTTAATGTTGTCGTTTCTCGTGAACAGGTTTGTCATGGGTGTGATCTAACGTCTGTCTATCTCTTTTCTTCTAATTGTTCAATTTTGTTTTACTTTTTATTATCAAATAAGGGGGGCAAAAGCTTAGTGGTAGAACATTTGATTGCAGATCAAGATCTTGATCTGCAGTCAAATCCTCGAGGATTGAACCTCAAGGTCCATGGTTAAAATATGCGTGTTGCCTTTGGCAAGACCTTGGAAATGGCGGTGCAGTGGGTAGCGCTGTCGCCTCACAGCAATAAGGTTGCTGGTTCAAATCCTGGCTTGGTCAATTAGCATTTCTGTGTGGAGTTTGCAAGTTCTCCCTGTGTGTGTGTGTGTGTGTGTGTGTGTGTGTGTGTGTGTGTGTGAGAGAGAGAGAGAGAGAGAGAGAGAGAGAGAGAGAGAGAGAGAATGAGTGTGTATGGGTGTTTCCCAGTGATGGGTTGCTGCTGGAAGGGCATCAGCTGTGTAAAACATATGCTTAAGTTGGCGGTTCCTTCTGCTTTGGCAACTCCTAATTAATAAAGGGACTAAGCCGAAGGAAAATGAGAATGAAAGAATGAATATCAAGATCAGGGGTGTCAGGGCCACTGACCTGAACAGTTTAGTTTCAACTCCAATCAAACACACCCGAGCCAGCTAATTAAGCTAGTCATATTAGAAGTTTTCAGTTAGGAGGGTTTATAGGCAAGTTTTAGCTAAACTCTGCAGGGCAACAGACCCCCCTGACCGAATTTAGATACCCCCGCTCTACATTTTCACTGAACTATTCCTCTTTTTCCCGCCTGGTCGCCTCTTTGTTTTTGAGGGTGTAATGACCCCTATAGGTGTAACTTGATCATTACATACTCATAAACTCATTTTTTGCCTATTTACTCACTTCCTCCCAGTTAGTTTTTAGGTGAAACGGTAGCTCTTGATTCATTAAAACAAGCCAACAGTTACCGGAACTTTGAGAGTCTTTGCACAGGAAAGACATTAATGGGCTACCAGTGACTCATCATAACAATGCATTAAGCTCTAATGAAGACGAAAATCGTCTGTGTAAGAAGCGGAACATCATTAATATTAGACTAGCCTACGTTTAATGAGCATCAGCAAAAGTATATTCCAGACCAGGTTCGGCTAAAATCAGGCCTGCATTCTTGGCTGGAAGGGTGAGTAAATTATTATTCGGATGATCTCTATAAGTTACAGTAGCCTACATCACTTTGGTGTAACGCCATAACATAGGGCCACACCAGCTTCAACAACCACTGGCATTTTAGCTTCGTTTCATTGTTAATCGATGTTGGGGAAAAGTGCCAGTCAGCAGACTGGGAAAAAACAATCTGCAAAAGTTGCAAGTTTGTGTCACAATTATACTTAGAGAGATAATACAGCCTATGACAGTTTGATGTGAGTACAACCGTAAATTAGTGCTTTAAAATGTAAATCCATCAAAAAGATTTTCTTCAATATTTATCAAAAAGAAAACACGCAGTTGTCGCGTTCATCCAGCAGATGGAAGCCTGTGTTCAGTCTAATGAACTGATGCTGCCCAGACTGAACTGATGCTGCCCGTATGATAGGCCTACTGAACCGCAGATGATGTAAAACACAGCTGGTAAAATCAACGTGAATTGTTTTTAGGTCACTTGACTTACTCGACGTGATTTATTCACAATATAATAACACATAAGATGTGTATAGTTGTTTTTCTATAGCCTCTTTCAATCAAACAAACAAACAAACAAAAACAAAAACTGTTTAAAAATTCTGCAGTTTGGCAGAAAATAAATTCAAAGTCCTTCTATTTGCCTTAAGGAAAATGCGTCCTACATTTGGATTTGGTTCATTACAGGAATTTCTGAGGACCGGTGAGAATCCAGAGACAACAATATTTTCCATATTTCTGAGTTTCCTCTGTCCTTCTGTTCCATTTAAGGTCATATGTGTTTTTTACACGTTACATCGTCCTTGCCTTCCTCACATTTCAGGCATTTTTCTATCTCAAGTTTCTCTCACAGGAGGTCATTTTGCATTTGGTCTGTCAGTTGTCTCACTGGTATTTCACTTTGGACAGTTCCCTCCAGAACACGTGCAGTTATTTGGCGATTTATTTGCTGATAATGTGGCCCAGCTTCTGCATAGACTTGACATGCCCCGTAACTCTCTCCCTGGCCGCTGGAAAAGGGTGTTGAGATGCTGCCATCTTTATTGTTGCACAGTTGAGAGCTCTGTCGCTGCTGGTCTTTCATTCCTGGTGAAGGACTGGCCTTGCTATGGCTCAAACAAATCCTGTGGCGGAACGTTTGAGTGTCCTGACTCAGTGATTTGCGAAAGTTGGGTTTGAAGAGAAGATACACCATAGGGTTGTAAATGGTGGAAGATTTGGCCATGATAGCGGCCAGCGCAAAGGCAGTGGGTGGGACCTGTTCGTTGGCGCTGAATGCAGCCCACATGGCAACAATGGCATACGGGCTCCAAGCCATGAGGAAGCCAATACATACAGCAACTGAGAGCTAGAAAGAACACACAAGATGTTTACCTGTAATTAAATATAATAATTTGTTTAAAAAAATAATAATTTATGCATAAAATTAATGTATGCTACACGTTTAATTGCTTCTCAATATACATTTCATATAATGAAGTTTTTTGAGAGCCTCAAACTATTTGTTTGAAGTTTTGATTAATCTAAAATCTGCTTAATCTGCTTTGATTGGTAATTTAGCCAGACATTTGTAATACAACTTCAAATGTTTCTTCAATCCTCAGTGATTGTACTATTGGGCAGTAACAAATTTGAGTCCATGTCCAATGATAAAACTTTGTAAGAACTAGTTGATAAATTCATACCCGAGTAATTTGGAACTTTTTATTTTATCAAAGAATCCTGAAAAAAATGATCACATTTTTCCACAAAAATATTAAGCACCACAGACAAAGCATTGCCTATGAATAATATTTATTGAACACCAATTTATGAAGGATTATGTTATACGAGACTGGAAAAATTATTATGAAAATTGTATTATCACATGAATAAATTACATTTAAAAATATATTGCAATACATGTATTGCAATACATGACATCCTTTCATGTTCATTATTCATCATCCCTCCTAAAATTATATTTGTCTGTTGACCTAGATGGCCAAAAGTGTGCAAATATGCAACATGCACATATGTTTGGAGGGGATATTTGAGGGCCTTGATAATCAACATTCAGCGCCAGGTTATTCAACAGTGCAGCCCTCACTGCCAACAGCAAAGTTACATGCAGGTATAGTATATTCATAAAAAACAGAAAAGGCTTGGTCAGCCAAAGGTACAGGCAGCCCTTGTCCAGAGGACAGAGGATGGCTAATGAGCATTACTTTTTGAGGGACATTAAGTACACGCTCAGCAATAGTATCACGTTCCTGCTGTCTACTCCGCAGAGCAATAAAATAAGGTATATTTGCAGAGTGACGCAGTGTGAACAGCACACATGGTTTTGTGCGCTTTTATTGCTGATTTTTATTAAAACTGAAAGAGTCTTTGTTATACAAAGGTCGCTGTGAGCGTGACAACAAACAAACCCTTCAGACCAGCCAAACTTATTCTTACCTTGACAATAAGAGCGTGTGCGTTGGTCACTTTGGTTTGTGGTGATACGTGCTGCTGAACGGCTTGTTGAGACCCTCTGACTGTGACCAGGATGAAGGTGTAAGAGAGGATGATGATGGTGCAGGGGACGACGTAACAAAAGATAAACAGACTGATGATATATGACATGGCAAGGGCATTGTGGGATGGCGTGTACCTTGGAACATATAACATGGAAAGGTGATCACTGGAGAATCTACACTTTTGCACATATTAATACAGTGAAGAACATTGCTTGTCTCATTTTTAAACCACATGCACATTTTTTGCACAGTGTAAAAGACCACTTGACAGTTCTCAGTGTAAATATTTTTTTGACATTAACTTTTCTTATCACCAGCCAATTTGGCTAGTAGATTTCCAACATTACTAGCCACTCGCCATTTTCACTAGCCACAATTTTGTTCATGTTCAAAGACATGCGCTATAGGTGTATTGAATAAGCTTAAATGGCTGTAGTGTAAGAGTATATGGGTGTTTCCTAGTGCTGGGTTGTGGCTGGAAGGACAGCCGCTGGGTAAAACATATGCTGGATAAGTTGGCAGTTCATTCCGCTGTGGCGAGCCCTGATAAATAAAGGGACTAATCAGTAATCTGTTCAAAGAATGGTTAAAGTGAAAGCAGCAACCGTTGCAGCTGCTTACCAAAAATATATATTTTTTAAAAACATCTTGAGCTCTTGAAAGCAGCAGGACTGTGGGTGCACAAACATCACTTTTTGTCCAATCTATTTCAAAGAGAACCGATCGCAACAGACACATTTCCAGGCATGGTTGCTTCGTGGCAGGAAATGGGAGCACGCATGCTTTTTAAACAGTCGCGCGCATCACTTCACCTGTGCGCACAAGTGATTGTCCTCTAGTTCGGTATTCACGTTCTTTCCTATTTTTGTCAGTCGTGCTGCTTTTCGATTCTAAGATTGCATTTGCACATACATATCGGGCCATCTTGTCGAACCCTGCTTTTAAGAAAACTACTATTTAAATTTTTTTTTCAACCAACCAGTGGCTAGTGGCAATGTCTGTCTAACCCACCACAGCTGAAATCTACCCGCATTTGTTGTTGGCGGGTGTTAATGTGAAGTCCTACTGTAAACGACACACATTGACATTTCTTCCAAACTTTTTTGCACAAGATTTAAAATGACAAAATATGTGCCAGACATGTTTATGTTAATTTTTAGACAACACAACTTCTGACCAATTGTAATTTTCTGGGGGGAAAAAAGCCCTAAATGACAACATTTTTATTTGAAATTTGGAAGAAATGTTATCAGACTCAAACCCATATACACCGTTAATGATTTTTGTCAATTACACAGTGTTCGCTCTGTAATATGAACTGTATTTTACTGTAGCACAGTAATGCAGTATGTTACAGTATTTTAAAGAAAATTACTGCATATTTTACAGTAAATATATACATACAATACTGTAAATGTCTGTACTGTCTTCAGTGTTTGGACTCTCAGCAGTAAAATTTAAACCACGCTGAACTGAACTGAACTAAACTGAAGTTCAACTCTGAAAACTGGACTGGCACAGTTTTAATGTACAAGAACTTTTATGTTACAATCTACATTGTAAAAGTTCTATAGAAATAAACTTGAATTTGATTGAATTTAATTTAAGAATTTAGTCTTTAACAAAGAAAAAAGTTTTAAAGGAAGCATTAACCTGTTGCAAGACTTGGCACACAGTTTTTCTCTCATATTTGGTTTTGTTAATGTATTGATTATTTAAGTGAAATATAAACATTTCATGTAGGCTTATGTATTTTATTCTTTTTATGTTTGCAATTATGGTGGTATTTTAAATCTAACTGAACAATCAATTGGGTTACAGGGTTACAATGGTTACTGTTTGGTTAACGAGTGCCAGTTGTCATTTAAAAAATATTAAAAATGAACAACCTTATTTTTTGGTAAAGTATTTGTGCGCTATTCTGCTTTGTTGTTGGGGAGTAGAGGATGTTTGCAGCATGAACCAGTAAAGAATAATGGAGATCAAAAATTATGTAAAAGTCACATGAATTCCCTTTAACCATTAACACTGCGGTCCGATTGCAAAACATTAGATCTGTGTCTGATTTAATACCACATATGAAAGTGGCACAAATTGGAATTGAAATGATAAGATTACATGCAGTTTGGCCTGTTCACACTGTCATTTTACATGTGTGCAAAAAAAAATCAGATTCAGGCGTCATTTGCTTGCTGTGTGAATGTAGCCTAGTTTATTCCATTGCTGTATTTTTTTTATTTTTTCATGTAATTGAGTGCAACAAAACCCTTTTTTGTAGTCACATATTAATGCTAAAATGGTTGTGGTTGTACCAGTTGATGCAGCAGGCGGTTCCATACGGTTCTGGTCCAAAACTCCCCCAGTGAGCCAAAGGCCCCACAGCAAACACAGACGCATAGCACCAAACCCCAACCACCATCACACAAGCATGACTGGATGAGAACTTGTTACCTGAGGAAGACAAAGACCGCATGAATACCCATTTCTACGAAGAATGTTGTGACTGCTCAAGGTGACTAATAGGGCAAGCTGAATGATTCTCATAACGCAGGTTGAAACAGTAGGAATGATTTTAATTTCATATCCCACAGAGAAAGAATGAAGAAATGAATTGGTGTTTCAAGCTCCAGTAAACCCGTAAATGCGCGCTCATTATCTGCTCTTCTTCATTTACATTGCTTCATTTGATACATTGCTTTGTCTCTCCTAGTTTTTCTACATGTTCTGTTTATTTCAGAATGTCCTCCATTTTACATCTTTCTTCATTTCTGTGTCTCTTTCCATTTGTTTTAAACTCTCATTCTTGCTTATTTAAGCCAGAGGGCCTTTTTATTTTACAGTGAAGTGAAAGTGACAGTTTTCAGAATCTTCAGACAGAACGCGGCGCTAACAGTCCAAAACACTCAGACCTGATTCTGCTGTGTGAGATTAGACGTGATCTCAAATAAGCCTCACATTTCAAGAGTACAATTACACCATTTTGTTACTTGTTAAGCGGTTGGTTACCCAAGAACAATAATAATAATATAAGAGTCAATCAAATGCTTAAAAACACAAGATAATATTAAGGAAACCGAGAAGAGTTTTAATCTTTCAAGTGTTTTTAAGAGATACAATCACTTCATTTAATGAACACATTTAAATTGTATGCTTTAAGGTTAACCTACAATTTACTGACTAATACTGACTTATAATATGTAAATGATGACAGACTTTTTAGCTTTTGGATGAACTTCCCATTAGATTTGACAACTTACTGTAATAGTTTTATTTTAAAAGCAGATTTTCAATGTTTATTCACCAACCATTTGGTTTTAAAACACAATTCTGTGCAGGATTAAGATGAGCGAGAATCTGTGTCGAAAGCCTATTTACACATAATACGTATGTATGTGCTAGTCACCATAAACACCACAGTAAATGTGTATTTACCGTTGCTTTACCATATTTTATAACAACTGTGCAGGACGCTTCAGATTAGAGAGAATTTGATTGGACAGAAGGTCCGACAAGAAGTTGAAGGGAGATCCGTATTAGTGGAAAGATTGCATATTTTGATTGCTTATGTCTTTTAAATGCGAATTTCCTTATTATTTTGGAGCACATTTATAGATAACTTTAGACCTAATCTATTGATATTAACGGCAAATTGACTTTTTTATGTTAAGCTAACAAATTCTTTGAAATGTGCAATGTAAATATTTGTGTAAGAACTAAAAATTCATTCATTCATTCATTTTCTTTTCGACTTATTCCCTTTATTAATCCGGGGTCGCCACAGCGGAATGAACCACCAACTTATCCAGCATTTGTTTTACGCAGCGGATGCCCTTCCAGCCGCAACCCATCTCTGGGAAACATCCATACATTCTCATTCACACACATACACTACGGACAATTTAGCCTACCCAATTCACCTGTACCACATGTCTTTGGAGTGTGGGGGAAACTGGAGCACCCGGAGGAAACCCACGCAACCACGGGGAGAACATGCAAACTCCACACAGAAATGCCAACTGACCCAGCCGAGGCTCGAACCAGCGACCTTCTTGCTGTGAGGCGAACGTGCTACTCACTACGCCAATGTGGCGCCTAGAACTAAAAATACCAATTGAAAAAAAAATTGGCTTTGACAACTAAATAAAACACTACACTTACTATTTAGTTGGCTGGGAAATGTATTTGCAACTTCAGTATTATTAAAATGTATTCAAATTAAAAACATTTTTAAACAAATGCAATCTGTCGTTACAGATTTTTCCAAATTCTAGACTCTTTTTTTGTTGTTGTTGTTGTCATTGAAAATCATTTTGTGAGAGATCTGTGAACTATTGTTTCTTTTTTTTTCTCTACAATTTAAAACACTGCTTGGGTAAGCAATAGCACTTCACAATGGTTTATATCAAATAATATTTTGATAGGAAGACAAAATACCGTAATTTGGGAAGCAGACTTTGAGGCAGCATACTGACGACAGAGCAGTCAAGTTTGTTAGGCTACATAAGCCAAATAAAACTCCACACACGGCATAGCACAGACATGCTATCTCCCCAAACAACCACCTACAGAGAAAAGAGAGAGATCGTTGTACTGTTTTCGCTGAACTCTAAAGTACCACGAAAAGCACATCAAACATCAAACATTTACAAACGATAAGTGAGAAATGAGCAAACTGTGAAGCTTTGAAACTGTAGCTTACCAGGTTCAAGATCATGATCTATGAACAAAATAGTAATAAATAAAGTGCTACAAGCTACTAATGAGCTAGATGGCTATTAATCAAATTAGGATAACAAAATGTTGTTGTGTGACTATATTTTGAATTACGCTCTTTAAGAATTTATTTGGCACCAAACAAAAAAAACAAATCTATAACAAATAAATAAAGGTTGTGATTCTTTTAATGTTGGTTTCCTATTGGTCAATCACGAGTAACAGTTTGTCCCTTACCATTATATTTTCTTGTGAGGACGATAAGTCACTTTAAAAAATATTAATTCATTCGATTTTCCTTCAGCTTAGTCCCTTATTTATCAGGGGTCACCACAGCGGAAGGAACTGCCAACTGTTCCAGCATGTTTTTCGCAGCAATGGTCAAGTTTATTAGATTATAATAACAAAAACACATATTGGATAAAACAAAACAGTAAATGTATTTATTTTTTTATCGTGTCGTATTTATTAATAAATCTTGCAAACGAGCTGATTATAAAGATTATCTCAGGCCTTTTACAATGAAAAAAAACATTTTTTATGATATTTTCAAGAGTTCACCCTTAGCTTATGATTAATAATAAAGCACATTTGGCATGCTGCCCCAGGAGAGAGCACAGGGCTCCCTCCTGTTTGAAGAGTGAGAGGGGAGTTTGAGCTCGGGTGAATCTCGAGAACTCCCCTGCTATAAGTAACAAATATGAAATGTTACTGGCTAGAGCTCATCTATAGGGCCAATTTGGTTTGTTCAATTCGGCTATGTCGCATGTCTTTAGACTGTGTGATGAAACCGGGGAACCTTAGGGAAACCCACGCGAGCAGGACTTAAACCAGTGACATTCCTGCTGTGAGGCAACAGTGTCAACCACTGGACCGCCATGCCGATACTGAGGTAAGAAATTCTGGTTATTTATAGTGAGTTAGGAATTGACTGATTGGTGGATCGTGTAATAACTAATGCTGGACCAGCTCTGTTCAATCAACAGCACACACTCCTCTCAAAATTAGTTTATAAATAAACCACACTTTGGTCTCTACACTGTAAAAAAAGTTCCACAATTAATTCATGTTGTCTCAACACAAATCAATGAAGTTAACAAATTTAAGTGAATTTAACACAAAACAATTAAGTTGTCACCAAAAAAATGTCAAGAATTGTGTTGTTTCAGCTCATTTTAAATAAGTAGTATAAATAAACATCACAAATAATTTTTTGACTGTATATTACAATGAAGACAAGCATGAAGAAGGAAGTCACCTGTGTGCCAAAGCAGATGGGATGGCCAGAGGAAACAGAGACAGGGTCATCCCGAGATCGCTCACAGACAGGTTCACCACAAAAAACTCTGCCGGCTTCAGTGACGACCTCTTACGGTAGGCCACAAACAACAGCATGCCATTTCCCAGGAGCGACAGCACGCCTGCGAGAGGAAGAGAGATCTATCCATCCACTCATATCCATTCATCTCCTCATCAAAGCAACTCATGAGTTTGTAAAGCTGTAATGAAAACGTGCCCCTGACAGTTTGACGTCTCCATCCCACCGCTGACAATCCTGCCACACGAAGACACTGTTTGATCCCGGAGCTTAGAAATGCTAAGCAAACCCTGCTAGGTCTTTCTCAAGAAGTCTAGAATAACAATTAGGTCCGTGTTTATTTTAACTGACTGAAGTTGGATCAATTCCTTAGATAATTTTAGGCAATTTATCAGCTGCACCAGGGGTATAATTAAAGTTCCTGCCATAATGAAACTTAATTTCTGTGCACAGCAGAGAGCTATCGCACATGCACATCCCCGAGGATCCAGGAGTTCAAAGTGTTTTAAAAGAAAATACTTCCAGACTTTTGTTTGTTCTGACTCTTTACTCCTAAATATAGTAATCAACTTAATTACATTTCATTATTCTACAGTGACTGTTGATTGAACGTGTGAACCCTTGATTCTGATTGGCTGATTATTTTTAGGGAAGCACATGACTAAAATAATTTCAGCTTTGACTGCATTAGTTTTATATCAATTACCGATCAAATTAGTTATTTCAGAACTGTCAAAGATCCAGCCTAATCTCACAAGGACACATTTTCAGAGAAGTTACTAATAGGTACAAATTCAGATTACATTTGTACAAAGAAAAAAAAGATTTTTCAAAGGAGGCAAACCCCCACCTTTAAACCCCATCCCAATTGGGTGTATGAGCAAATAATTCTAAAATGTATTAATCAAATCATGCAATTATATGGATTAGCCACTATATTTAACAGTTGTGAATTGCTTGTTTTCAATTATTCCTTACTTAAAACATATTTCCCATTATTTTAGTAAAGAAGTCAACACCTGCTCAAAGACGGGGAAGTAAAGTTATTTTAAATAAACTGGTGGAAACAGTAGAATTCACATTAAATGAGTCTTTACTAATCTGATTTAGCTCACTGATTCAGTGATTTACCTATCAATGATTTTTTTTAGAAAACTATGAGATGATTCTGTATAATGCGTTACATGACATAATGCACAGCGTGACTTCTTTAAATACATTTATTTTGTGTAAATCACTTGATGAAAATAAGGAGAGTTGCCTGATAAGGGGATTTAGTGTGCAACAGATTCTGACAAAAACTATAAAATGATCAGTCGGTGCTGCTGTTCCCAGTATTGACAGAGCACATTTGATCGCTAAGAGAAAGTAAAAGTGAGTATGCATTCAAAAGCAATGTCAATACTTGCATATTGATTACACTTCTCTGATGCGTAAATTTCAATATTTGACATTACAGGAGGTACTTCTGGTTTGGTGAAGTTGTACTCAAAAAGACAAGTAATTTCAAGTCTGTTGTTGCTTACTTAACTCTTCTAACTGCATGTGGATTCACCTCTCGCCTGTCATATTTTCAATGAGATCTCATGGCAGTTCATAACTAAGTTCATGATTAAGTGGCTAATTTGTATTGTACAATATCAATTTTATTATTATTTACTCATCCTCCAATAAGGGGTATGGTTGTGGGCATGCATCCTTTTAAAAACCATACGTTTTCATACTAATAAAATTATATAAATTTGTACATATTAACTACTTATCTCATAAAATAGTTATGTTTCCTTGTGAGAATGGACTGCTTCATTAATGAATGAAGACAATCTGGTAATGAACTGCAATGAGTTTCCCAAAGTAATTACATCTGTACTCATCTAGGGAACACGGATTTAAAAATGCATTTTTAAAATACACATTTCGTCTCATCCTCATGTCAATTTGGAGAAAGTAGGTAGAGACAGGATAAGCAGCTACCTGAGATTGTAAGCTAGACCATTTCTCCTTTTTCAACCATTTTTTAAATAAGAAACAAAGGTGAGCAAAGTCATCTGGAAGTTGCATGCTCTCCTGCAGTGATTAAACCATAGGCAGAACTTATTGATAGTTATGGACTCACAAAACACTGAATAAAGGGATCCCATGAGGACGTCGTGTTGTCTGGAAATGGTGGACATGAACAGGGCTGTTTTTGACACATTGCCCATCTGTGGGGAAGAAAGAGAAAGAGCTAAGAAAACAAAACTTCAAACACACCTCCGTTTTCAGACGCATTGGCTTTAGATTACGATCTTGTATGAGTTTAATTCTTTCACAGAACACTAAAGGAGGAATTTAACAGAACACTGTAAAAGTGTCAATAAATAAAATGTTGGAAAACGAAAAAGATGTTTGTTAAACTAATATTTTTGCTTATGCTTAGTCGAAATGAAATTATAATAGGTCTTTAATACTATATGTTAAAACTTTAAATAACAAATTATTTTCAAATCAAGTCAACATAACACAAATCTAGACAATGTTAACATTTTTAGGTTGGAGTCAGGTTTAAGCCAACTAAAGAAAAACAGTAAATTGATAAAATTAGGTACATGAGCATAAAATTTTTTAAAGAATCTGGATAAGTCAAAATTCTTTTAGTTGTTTTTTCTTTTTCACTTATTTTCATGTTGTATGGGTACACCGTATAAAAATTAAGCATAATATATATTGACCATTGTTCCACCGGTTTAGTTGCCATAAAGGTTGACTGGACTTGAAAATAACAGAATAATAACATTAAATTATATCTGTGCACACTTTATGTCTTTCTTTTGAATATCATAGGCAATAGTATTGTCAAAACAACCCTTGTTGTACTTTCGTTGCATGTTTCAGATGTTAATTCCACAAAATGTTGCTGTTAAGGTACAATTTGCTTTATGTTTCAAACACACATCCCCAAGGAGGCAGGGCTTGGTGTACAGATCACCTAGACCAGCAAGCAACTGATCTAAACCCAGCCAACAGTGTTTTCAAAGGCAAATCGCCAAGTTTTACCTTGTTTTTACATAGTTTTTACATCTCTTTTGTTGAACTGTGTTTCTGGAACAGGAGCTCTCAGAATCACAAGTATACAACACCGTACAAGGCGAGCTATCAAGCAAACTGACCACATCAGAAAGGTTGAAGCAAACTTACTCGACAAATAAATGCTGTTAAGTAGTTTTGTATTACATGAGCAAACGTTGGCAGCATACTGCCATGTACTGTTAAAATATTTTGTACGTTTTTGGAGTTTCACAAAAAATGTGTCATGAAACGCGTATTTCCAATGACTCTGCATCCCTGTTGTTCGCCATTGTTGTTTTGGTTGTCAAGTATTTGTCCATGAATCACAATAAACTTGCTCATGAAGTCAGCGATTTCACAAAGTTGAGTGTAGTTTACACTAAGAGAATAGCAAGATAACTTACAATTGATGTAGGCTATAGATGGCCAAAAGATACTAAAATATACTAATTTTTCTGCAAAAAATGGAAAACTTTTAGATTACAACAAAATTATTTTTAATTTACAACAAATGCTTTTATGTTATTTCAACTTAATTAAATGAATCAGGTTTCAATTAAATTTTTGTACTATTTTTTGTCAGTTTGACTGATTTAAGTTGAAACGACTAGATAAGTTCATTTGAAAAATTAAGGCAGGATGATTTTTTTAGTGTGTGAAAAAGTTGGTTGTGATATATTGGTTTCTTTTCTCCTGTTTCACACTGTCTTTTTGACATTCCTGCCACTTTTCTACTTCTAATTCCAGGTCTGTCAAACATGTTTAACACTTCATATGGCGTGAACCAATTAACATTAGGCTATAATTAGACTGTAAATCGAGTCATTTGATTGTGGTTGAACAGTTTGCAAGTCAGCTGTGTGTTCATTCATATACTGTCGGTCAACGAGACAGAATAATTGAGCAGACTGGTAAACCTCAGTTGATTTGGGTGGATGATTTCTTGTCAATTTCTTTTAGCAGGTGTCTTTTATACACTCTATGATACATGATATTTGGGTAACACTTTATTTTAAGACACAATTCTCACTAATAACAAACTATTAACTATGACATTTAGCTTATAAACCCCTAATTTCAGTATTAATAGTTAAGGTAGATAGGTTTAGGTATTAGGGATGTGGATTAAGATCATGCAGAATATGTACTTTATAAGTAATACTAAATAGGCAATGGGCTATATGCACAC
The DNA here is from genome assembly GCA_903798035.1 of Danio albolineatus. Taxonomy (NCBI): domain Eukaryota; kingdom Metazoa; phylum Chordata; class Actinopteri; order Cypriniformes; family Danionidae; genus Danio; species Danio albolineatus. The sequence continues at coordinate 5,324,713 of CAIGQQ010026963.1, forward strand.
CTAGTGTTTTTAAGCCAATGATAAACTTCCGGTGAAAGCTTTACTGTATGTGACTGATTTCAATTTCATAAGGTTCCTTTTACAGCATTGATGTTGTAATGTAATTACAATACATTGAGTTAAATAGACGTAAGCGTTCATGTAGTTGTTCAAGCATAAAAGCAGTCAGGATCAGCAGGCGAACGTAAACTCTGTTGAAAATACTGGGGTAAAAGAAAGTGTCATATTTTAGCAGGGACAAATATAATTTGTGCTTCTTGACCAATCTGAGACCCACTTTTAAAGAAATCAGTCCTTAAACGTGGCAATTTTATAATGGAAAGACAGTTCACCAGAAGCGATGAGACTGGATGGCTGAAATTAAAGAGCCCCTATTATGGGTTTTTAAAAATGAGCTTGGATGCAGTGTGTAACACAGTTCTAAGTGAAGTGAAATGTCCAGCTAAGGCTTAAATCTCAAAAGTGCACAGTGTTTAAAACTATTGATTCATCAATAAAAGAGTCGACTCATAGTTCCTTAAACGAGTCGCCGTGCTTACGAGTCTTTAGCCGTTTCGGCATGACATGAACACGAAACATAAGCCCCGCCCATCTGTGCGCGCGCAGCCCCGGGAGATTCGAAACCCCCAACCCCGCCCACAAACAACAGTGGTGAGCTGTTGCCAGATCGGGCGGTTTTGAGTTTGATTGTGCAGGTAAAATCCTTTTGGAATGGGTTTGGACTTGAGTCAGAAAGCTACATCTGGCAACACAGAGAAGAGCACTGTGCTCGGCTGGATATTGGAAGTGTGCAGATGAACCAGAGATGAGACTTTAATGAGTCAGTATTTGAGGTTTATTTCTGCAGAAATACCTCAGCATTAAACCCAGCCATGTGCTGTGTTCCCTCTGAGGAGTGCTTACAATGGAGGATTCGGAGCACCGGGACATTTCCCTGGCCTGCTATCCAACAAGTGTGAATAAGTGCGATTTAAAATGGTTGCCTCATTGTTTTCTCTAGCTTGTAAATGATGCATTTAACTGTGTTTTGTAACTTGTAACTGCTTGTAGTGTCTCTGGTTAACTTGTATTCTCATATCGCATCTAAAAGCACGTTGTAAACGTGACGCGTGCTGCTTTGTTTACGGATGCGTTTGAGCGTGTTCCTCTGCTGTTGCGATGGCTACATCAGCTCTGCTACACACGTGCGGCCGTGCTGTTTATAATGGTTCAGCTTTTGCCTCTGTGTGCATTAATACGTCATGTGTGTCTCTGTTTTTACTTATGGTTAAGAATAGAGCTGGGAATATGCTGGGAGATCGGGGGTTAGTTTCGGGGGTGAGGTGTCTGAAATACGGGCGACTCCCGGGAAAAAACGAGTGTTAGCAGATTAGCTCACGCACGCACTCTGACTACTTCAATGTTGATAAGCCGTGGTGGGCATTATCTCACGCTGAGCGCTGTCGACCAATCGCAACAGACTGGGTCATCGGTCCAATCAGCGCAGTTTAGCATCGCGCTAAGGAGGGGTTTTGGAACAAATGAATCACTGAACGATTCATATAGGAGTCGCTGGGATAATGAGGTAAAAATAAATGCAGATTATAAGACAATGAAAGTGTTTTTTGACCATGCATGCAGATCGGCCTGCTGTTGGAGATCCTCAAAACCAATATATGACCCTTTTTAATGTATAAAATTTGGGCTCTTTAAAAGTCCCTGTGCATATACCCCACACACGTTAATAACAGGCAGGTAATGAGCTACTAGCTGAGAATTAAACTAAAGTGTTACTTATAAATGTATACAAGATTTATTTGTTTGTAAATTGAGATGGGTCTGGCTGCAGACTGGGTGCTCATAGAAGCTGAGACTGCATCCATTGTTTTTAATGTGTGCATTTAACCCCGCCCCTCACAGTGACATCACTAGGTCTATAGAGTTCATGTCTGAGACTGCATGTCTGATACTGCTGGGTAAATCTTTTAAAAGGATAGTTTACCCAACGAATTTTACATATCTGGAAACTTGGACTTCAGACTGCTGTGAACAAGCTGTGGCTGCAGATTAAAGGTAATAATGTTGTAAACTGTGTTGAAAATCTTGCACAGACTGGTCATTTTGCTACAGAAGAATTCAGTGCATCGTGAGAAGCCATGGGTATGCATTTTGATTTGCCTGAATATATTCTTGACTCTCAAAGAGCTGCTAATAATTTCAGCTAAAACTTTAGGTAATGATCTAGTAGAAAAAAGTGATCTATATCTTGGATGCGCTGAGGAAGAGTAAATTAACAGGAAATATTCAAATGTTACAGTATTATTTTTTTTGTGTGTGTGTTGCTGATTGTGGTGATGCTGTTGTTGCTGTAAATGCTTCATATAAACCACAAAATATTAGTTATTTTTCCATTTTTCTTTTCACGTCTCTGGTGCAAAGCTCCAGACAACAGGCCATTTCAGTTTGGATCTGTTTGACCTAGGAAAGCCTCTAGACTAAAAGCCCAGCTAGATTTTCCTTTCAACCATTTTTGTCTCATCATTTTCACACTATACATTTTCTTTCTCGGTGGCCAGGGTCCATGATGTATTAAAGCAGACAACTCTTTGAATTAACCTGCCGGCTGCTTTTAAAAGCCCTCACACTTTTAGATTCTATTCCTCTAAAATCTAATCTTGTCATGTCATTTATTAATTCAAAGGCAGACTGCTATACTCCTTTTACTCTTCTAGATTAGAATTCTATTTTTTTTTCATGTCCTCGCTTAACCTTCCCATGACCTTTCCTGTTCGGTATCAGTTTAACAAGATGAGGTTTTTGGAGGTGATGCAGGGTCTTTTGAGGTGACGCAGAAAGTCTTTTCTGTTAACAAGTTATACAGTGTAATATATTAAATACACCCTGTGGTTTTACTTTTTGTTTTGCCCAGTCAATATGCTCTCATATCTGTCAATAATATCCCTCTTTTCCTCTTGTTTTCTTAATACAGAGCTTTAGTTTTTTAGTGTAGTGTGTTTTTTTCTTTTACAATTCAGAATAGTTTACAAATTCATACATTTAATTTACATTTATCTTTAATTTGACAAATACTTTTTTCTAAAGTGCCCCAAAAAAGAAATATTTTACAATTTTTTTCTTTTTAATATTTTTTGTAATTAGTTATTTTATGCTGTTGTTTTGTTTAATGTTTCAATATAAAGCACCTTCATGTGTGCCAAAGTGCTAAATCATTTTATTTACATTATTAATCATAACATTTATTTTAGAGTGTTTTATTATGACATTAATAGGCCTATATTATTAATAATATTATGAAAATTTCAACAATATTTTACAAATTCATTGTTTCATTTGTTTGCCCAGAGAGTGATGATTTGTAATTAAATACATGATAAGTGATTATAAGTAATTAAAAACAGCTAGCTTTAGCTAATCCACAACCTTTGTATTAATCCATGTCTTCTTAGATATATCCGTGGTTCTTCGTGGAATCTGTTCGATTCCACAGAATGTATTAAAAGGCTTTTTAAATATATTTTTTTAAATATTTGAAGATTTTTTAAAACTGTTTAGTAAAATGTTCTTTATGGAAAAGGGAACAAAACTGTTTCGTTATTTAATTGCAGTGAAAACACCCTTTTGCAATCTTTCTTTACAATGAGCATGAATTATTCAAATGAAAATATATAGATGGTTGTCAGAAATATTTCACAGATTGAAGCCTTACTACTACAGCAAAAGTGAAATAAGGTGACAGCTTTTCTGTCTGGACAATGAGAGCAAACAACGTTTATGTTTTTTTCTTTTTCTTTCTTTCTTTTCTTTTTTTTTTGCAGTGAAATTGTAGGAACATTTTTGGTTCGCAAAGGAACCTTTTACAGAGCAGTTTTTTAAATATTCTTCAGCAATCTGCAAATATCAGTATAAAGTCTTTCAATTAAAGCCTCTTTTTCTAAAAAACAAGAATCTTTTGTGGAATAAAAATGTTCTTTTAACGTTAAAGGCTCTTAGTGGATACAGTGATCATTTTAAAAAGTAAACTACACTATTTAAGTAAACTACAATATTTACTTAAAACACAAACACGCACTTGCATGCAAACACACACACACACACACACACACATTATTACAACACCGTAAAATACTCCTCATTCTCATAATCTTTAACTCTTGCCACAGAATAACAACAAACCAAGCTGAACACCCCAACAGAGCTTACCTTCCAGGGGAGAGAGTGTGCTTCACTGTCCACATGGAGTCCAGGTAGAATAAATAAAAAGTACAGCAAAAATCACACACACACAAACAGAACGATGGAGAGATTCTGACAGAGTGACACTGAAAAGAACCTATAAAGAAGGCGATGTGTCTCCAAAGTGGAGGATCTATACTGGAGGATCGATGATGGTCAGCAACTCTTGAAGAAATCCTTCATGTGGACGACTGATAAAATCCAAGCAGACGGAGTCAAACAGACACACTACTGATGGCTGATGATGTCTCTCTGAAGACACTCTCTCTCTGCTGGTCCTCTCGCTTTTCCTCTCCATCTCTGTTGCTACCTCTCTCTCTCTCTCTTTTGCTGCACGCTTCTTCTCTATTATCCCTGTCCCCTTGTTTTGACCCTCCTCTCCACTCCCATTTTATGGCTAGACACTTTCTCTCTTTGTCCCTCTCTCTCTTTCTCTCTCTCTCTGTCTGTATTTCTTTACTTCTCTGAAATGGACACATTTTCCCTACATACACACTTTTTAGAAAAAAGATGATTCCATAAAGAACCTTTAACATTCAGAGTCCTTTTGTTTCAAATTCCTAATAGAGAAAAAAAGTTTCAATTTTTAAAATAATTATATGTACATAACCAATATTATATTATCCCCATGATTGTTAATTTTCGCTCGTTTACACTTCAAGTGATTATCTGGAATCGGTGTATGTGTTTGCAAACATCAACAAGTAAGTATCTGAAAAAAGAATCACAACAACAGCGAAATCTATCAGAATGAGGATCTGGAATCAGTTCCAAAAAATTGTTGGATGTTACTAGGAACCCAACCTGCCGGATCAGATGTGTTTGCACAGAAGGCACTTCATCAGTTTTATGTCATAAATACTCTGAAATGGGTTTTACTGATTAAAACTGTAGTCAGTAACATCATATAGATTACATATTTTAGCTAATGTTTTTTTTTTTTTTAACTTTTGCAATCATATAAAAAATATTATGCATTGTATATTTACAAAGCTATCAATATTATATGATAATGCTGTTCTCAAATTCAGAAGCTTGGACTGAAAAATAACTGGTGTGACATTCAAATTTAGAATTACGTTTTGTAAATGGATATTAGAGAAAAATTTATGAGAGACATCGATGTGTGAATAATTCACTGCCATTCTGTTAATTAAAATTATCACGTAAAAATATTGTAATCCATGAAAAGTAACTGTTACGTGATTAAGGGAAATGTAATATAATCGTAATATAATGTAATATAATGTATTTATTTGGGAAACTGAATACACAATCCAGACTAAACATAATTAGTTACCAGCATTGACAGTGTGTTTGATAATGTAATTCTCTTTTAATTTTATTATTGTTAATTTATACATTGTAAAACACGTTACAAAAATATTAAACAGGGACAACATAAACATGTAACAATAAGCAAATACACTGAAGAGTATTTCGAGCATGAAAAACAAACAAAGCAAAACAAAACACCCTCATTTAATTAGTTTGTTTTGTTTCTTCTTTCTCTTGCTTTTCACATATGAACATCATTATTTGTTTAAAATATCAAAGCTTCAAAGAATTCTTCTTCATCATCAACCTGCAGCGAAATAACAACAAGACAAACTGACACGTCGGATTCCGTCAGTCGTCAATCGCATGTTAAAAAACAAATATTGTTTTTTTTTTTCAGTCATGTAAGAAAATCTTAAAAGTTTCTTTTTAGAGAGAAAATAAGCTTCAACAAACGGTTTAATATCCTCACCCTATATGAGAAAGTATTTGAACCACCAAAGAGACATCCACCCCGCTGCTTGCGAAAGCTTCAATGATGCGATTAGCTTCTGGAGGAGAAAAAAAACATAACATTGTTCATCAAGACAATCCAAAAAGTGTTCTGGGGTTCTTTTGATCCGACATCCAAGACATGCTTCAAAGCAATCCATCTCAGTGCATCCCATGCATTTTTAATAGAATCTGAAATGCGGTGGAGATTACAGCAAGAAACAGCCACCGATGAGGTGCTTTAGATTTCACACTCAAAGATGATGCATATTATATTACAAGTTTATAATCCTTCGTAAAAGTGCATATAGATGAGCAAAATGTTTAGGGATTAGACCTGGATTGAGCCAGGTATATTTTAGGAAACACTGTCAAAGCATTTAGGTGTTCATTTCAGACTAATACTCTTGAAAATAAAATCGATGAAGCTTGAAGCTCGAAGAAGCTTTAATATCCATGGAAACATCCATTTCATTCTAGAAAAGTATCTTTACAGTGGTAAAAGTTTCTTTAGATTTGTAAATGTTCTTCACGCTACAAATTAATAAAAAGATGTGGAGCCCAAAATGGTTCTTCTTTGGCATCACTGCAAATGCACCTTTAAGGATAAAATTTAAAAGTGTATTTTCTACTGTATATTTATTAAATAGCTGGGTGAAGGATTTTCCTTTTTTGTAAAAGATCTGATAGTCTAACCTTCAGACTCTAAAGGACCTCATCTGACATAGAACAAGCAAAAACAACTGAGATATTCAGGTTTGGGTGCCACGGTGGCCTAGTGGGTAGCACGTTCGCCTCACAGCAAGAAGGTCGCTGGTTCGATCCCCGGCTGGGCCAGTTGGCATTTCTGTGTGGAGTTTGCATGTTCTTCCTGTGGTTGTGTGGGTTTCCTCCAGGTGCTCCGGTTTCCCCCACAGTTCAAAGACATGCGGTACAGGTGAATTGGGTAAGCTAAATTGTCCGTAGTGTATGTGTGTGAATGAGAATGTATGGATGTGTTTCCCAGAGATGGGTTGTGGCTGGAAGGGCATCCGCTGCGTAAAACAAATGCTTAAAACAAAAAGTTGGCGGTTCATTCCGCTGTGGCGACCCGGATTAATAAAGGGACTAAGCCGAAAAGAAAATGAATGAATATTCAGGTTTTCCACTCTTCAAATCTGATCGACTTTTCCATTTATAACCAGCAGGACTGTTGTCATTGTATGTCATGTTGGAGACACATGACTCAAGTAAAGCAATCTGTTTAAACTCAATGATTTATTCAGGAAAAAGGCAGGTGGTGTTTTAGTCCCTTTTAGTTTTAGTGGTGTTTTAATCTGGGGTCGCCACAGCGGAATGAACCGCCAACTTATCCAGCAAATGTTTTACGCAGCAGATGCCCTTCCAGCTGCAACCCATTACTGAGAAACACCCATACACTTTCATTCCCACACACTGCAGGCAATTTAGCTTATCCTGCAGGAAGTAGCCATCAGAAGTTGGATACACTGTGGTCATAAAGGGATGGACATGGTCAGCAGCAATACTCAGGTAGGTTGTGGTTTTGACACAATGCTCAATTGGTACTAATGGGCCCAAAGTGTGCCAAGAAAATATCCCCCACACCATTACACCACCACCACCACCAGCCTGAACCGTTGATACAAGGCAGGATGGATCCATGTTGTTGAAGCCAAATTCTGACCCTACCATCCCAATGTCGCAGCAGAAATCGAGACTCATCAGAAGAGGCAATGTTTTTCCAATCTTGTATTCTCCAATTTTGGTGAGCCTGTGCAAATTGTAACCTCAGTTTCCTGTTCTGTGCTGACAGGAGTGACACCCCGAGTGGTCTTCTGCTGCTGTAGTCCACCTGCCTCAAGGTTCGACATGTTGTGCATTCATGAGATGCTCTTCTGCATACCTGCAAACCAATCTGGCCATTCTCCTCTGATCTCTGGCATCAACAAGGCATTTGTGCCCACAAAACTGCCACTCACTGGATATGTTCTCTTTTTCGGACCATTCTCGGTAAACCCTAGAGATGGTGGTGTGTGAAAATCCCAGTAGATCAGCAGATCTGTAATACTCAGACCAGCCCGTCTGACTCCAACAACCATGCCACGTTCACAGTCACTTAAGTCACATTTCTTCCTCATTCTGATGCTCTGTTTGAACTACAGCAGATCATCTCGACCATGTCTACATGCCTAAATGTATTGAGTTGCTGCCATGTGATGAGCTGATTAGAAATTTGCGTTACTAAGCAGTTGGATAGGTGTACCTAATAAAGTGGCCGGTAAGTATATAAACACACACAGTTGAAGCCAGAACTATTAGTACTCCTTTTAATTTTTTCTTTTTAAAATATTTCCCAAATGATGTTTAACAGAGCAAGAAAATTTAAAAATGATAATATTTTTTCTTCTGGAGAAAGTCTTATTTGTTTTATTTCGGCAAGAATAAAATCAGTTTTTAATTTTTTTAAAAACATTTTAAGGTCAAAGTTATTAGCCCCTTTAAGTTTTTTTTTTTTTTGATAGTCTACAGAACAAGCCATTGTTATACAATAATTTGCCTAATTACCCTAACCTGCCTAGTTAACCTAATTAACCTAGTTAAACCTTTAAATGTCACTTTAAGCTGTATAGAAGTGTCTTGAAAAATATCTAGTGTAATATTATTTACTGTCATCATGGCAAAGATAAAAAAATCAATTATTAAAAAATGAGTTATAAAAAATATTATGTTTAGAAATGTGTCGAAAAAATCTTCTCTCCGTTAAACAGAAATTGGGGGAAAAAATAGACAGGGGGCTAATAATTCTATATATATATATTGTGGGATTAGTCCCTTTATTAATCTGGGGTCGCCACAGCAGAATGAACTGCCAAGTTATCCAGCACGTTTTACACAGTAGATGCCCTTCCAGCTGCAACCCATTACTGAGAAACACCTATACACTTTCATTCACTCACACTGCAGACAATTTAGCTTACCCAATTCACCTCTAACGCATGCCTTTGGACTTGTAGGGGAAACCGGAGCACCCAGAGGAAACCCACACGATCACGGGAAGAACACGCAAACTCCACACAGAAATGCCAACTGGCAGAGCCAGGGCTCGAACCAGCAACCTGCTTGCTGTGAGGCGATTGTGCTACCCACTGCGCCACCATGATGCCCATAAATATATTTTTCTTTTACCAAATGCAAACATCAGCATGAGTAAGTCAGGCAAGGACATGCCAAACAGAATTGTCACATTTATTGTTAGGATTCGATTTATCGCAACATGCCTGAGCTCTGCATGACTGGAACTGAAAGTTTCTGCGACTTTGAGATCAGCTGCGTCTGTGGCCTCTGCGAATGTGTGTGCGCTTTCCTGCTACTGCACCGTTTAAATTTCTCCTCAAAATCAGTAGGTGAAAATAAGGTTTCCTACTGTAACTGCAGGGTAACCAGAGCGACTGCATGAAGCCGAGAATAACAGGGTAAAGCAAGGATGGGCAGATGGATTGAGGGAGGGAGGGCTGGAGGATGAGATGATATGGCAAACAGTGTTGCTTCAGGGTGATGAAGCAAGGTTTGTGCATCCGAAACAGCAGCAGGCAGTAATAAGAAGCACACGAGATGCACAAACACTGAAAGCTGAATTATAGTGTATTATAAAACACATATATATATATATATATATAAATATATATATATATAAATATATATATATATATATATATATATATATATATA
>CAIGQQ010026963.1:5344444-5361275 GCA_903798035.1 Danio albolineatus
ACCTTTTGCCACGCCTTTTGCTCCAGACTGCAGTTACCCATACTAGCTATAAGCTCGACCTGTTCGTGAGAACAAACGACTACATTTCCCAGTAGTCTTAGCTTGACGTGCATTAAACGACACGCCCAGTGGCAACGCTGGACGGATGACGTTTGCAAATCTGTTGTTTGTGCTTTGTGGCTGTTAGCTGGGAACGCCACACTCTCAAACAACAAGATATAAGCCTAATTCAGACGAAATGTCGACGATAGTACAATAAAAAGAGAAACCGGGACGGACGTTTCATATTCCCGTTTACTGGCTTTATACCCTCAACCAGAAGGCCTGTTGTTAGAGGAAATCCCCGGACTGAACTGCGACTCTAGGCCGACCTGAGAGGACATGCCACGGGAGAGAAAGCTGCTCAAAGCTCGCCTTTCTTCGCGTGTTTTACCCGTAAAACAAACGGCAAGTGCCTGAACTAAAACCAAAAGACTTTAATAAGATATAAGACTGTCAAAGTGACAAGAAAATTAGTTAAAACCGATCGAGGGGGTGAGGTTTATGGAGTGTTGGGTTAGCAGACAGTGCTGATAAGCAGGGAACGTTAGAGTAGCTCAGGTGACCCTTGAAAGTAATGATTTTTGTTTTTAGGTTTTTTGCTAACAGCTAGCAAACAACAAAACCTGAGCATGTAAATAGTAAAATATTTTGTCACTAAGGTCAACTACTTATTCATGAAAGTTATTGTGAGAAAAGGTTTAGTATTGTAAAGAATTTTGTAAACATGCTTAAACATAAGATTGTATGTAGTATTTCGTAGAAAAGGACATTATTGGATGCACAAGCTCTTCATTTTATGTGGAAAACTGCAATCTACTTGATCTTACTACAAGTGTTGCAATCACCTGTAAGACCAGAGTGAAGTAATATAGTCATTTTCTCTCCACAAACCTCATCCCAAAGCTGCAGAACCGCTGTAGATGAAGTCATTGTGCTTTCATGTTGATGTCTGGCTTTCATCTTCTGGTTGTGTCTCTCATGTTTGACACAAACTGCTGATTTCATAGGGTCGCCATTTCTGGAGCGTTTACAACTGAGGACTTGAATTGGTCAGGATGAACCGTTACCTGCCAGTGGCACGGCAGCACTTTCTGAGTGCTTTGGCGAGCACGAGCGTGGTGGTCAAGTCGATATGTGCCACGGTGATCCTGCTTTACCTGTTGTCCTGGGCTGCTAACACCCCTTACTTTCTTGGCATCACACCGGGCTTCCTTTTCCCTCCAAACTTCTGGATATGGACACTTCTGACCCATGCGGTGGTGGAGCAGCATGTTTTTGGGATGGCTGTGAACATCGCTACTGTGATGGTCGCCGGGCGGCTTTTGGAGCCATTATGGGGAGCTTTGGAGCTGCTGATCTTCTTTGCTGTAGTAAATGTAGCAGCCGGTTTACTTTCAGGACTCTCGTACCTTTTCACCTATGCTGCAACCTTTGACCTGGACTATCTGTTTGCCGTGCGGGTGTATGGCGCACCTGCTTTTCTGGGTGGTGTTCTTGTAGCACTAAAGCAGACTGCAGGTGACACTACAGTGCTTCGAGTTCCTCAAGTACGCTTGAAAGCCGCCCCGGCGCTAGCTTTGCTTGCCATAGCTGTCCTGCGGCTAGCGGGGTTGCTGGACACTACGGCTCCACTAGCAGCATGCGGGTATGGTGCACTATCCGGGTGGGTTTACCTGCGCTTCTACCAGAGGCACTCTAGGGGGCGTGGAGACATGTCGGATCACTTTGCCTTCGCCTCTTTCTTCCCAGAGGCCCTGCAGCCAGCTGTTGGCTTTGCAGCTGGACTTGTTCATGCCGCCCTGGTGAAGATCAAAATTTGTCGTAAGATGGTGAAGCGATACGATGTTGGGGCTCCTTCCTCCATCACCATCAGCCTGCCAGGCACAGATCCGCAAGATGCAGAAAGACGGAGGTACTTTAAAATCAGAGTGATAACAATAAGTTGATAATCATGGCAAGACATGAAATCAACATTAACTTTTTTTTTTAAATAATAAATGAAAAAAATAATAATAATAATGTAAGTTAATAAAGCTAAAATTAATCATTCTAAGTTCTAAAAGTGGTTACAGGCATCACAACATTATAATGTAAGGTATAAAATAATGCATGATGATTTCTGATATAATTTCAGTCATTTTAATTTTATTTTATACTACTTTAATATTTAAAAAATAAAACCTGAAATCCATCTTTTTAAATGCTACAAATAAATTTTCATATTATAATGTTCGATGAAAAACAGATTTTTTTTTTTAATTTAGAGATTAAATCAGTGCTATTTAATATTATCTATATAGGGTATTAGTAGGCATGGGACGATAACAGTTTATAAGGTATTTGGAAATGTCAAAGTTTTAAAACTGCCAAATTTTTCTGCTATACCTTTCTTATTGTATGTGCAAGTTTTTTTTTTAGTTTAAGACAACAGTATCGCGAGCAGAAAAAAATATCCAAAAATGCTGTTTTAAATTGTAAAGAAATCTGTTTTAGAAACTAATGAAGACACCAGAAGTCAATGATTCCCTTGAATTATTTAGCCTGACATGTTTACTGTTCCAAAATATTTAAAATGTTTCTCAAAATAAAAAATATTGTGTTGAAAGGGGAAAAAAGTTTGGGGTTTTTTACCCAACTATTTAAAAAGAATATATTTTAGAGCAGTAAACACAATTCCTTGAAACTGTGATATTTTTGTCCTAGGTTATCATAACGTCAGAATCTTATACCAGCCCATGCCTAGATATAATTTTAATCAAGAAACTTTTTAAATGCAACAAGTAAATATAGGCATCACTTTAATGTGCTGTTATACATATTATGTTAGACATGTTGATGTTTATACATTACTGAAGTATTACATAAATAACTTGTAAATCCAAGTTTGATAATCCAGGTATGATAACACAATAATGTACACCATAAAAATGTACATGTTTAAGATCAACAATATTTTAGTATTGTTTGTATACTATTAGTTTTTATTAATATTTACCATTTATTATTTTGCTTTTCATTTTGTTTTAAAAAAAACTTAATTTACTACCTTATTGTCTTTTTTTTTGCTATATTTTTTTCCACGTTTTTGCTAATTTTAATGCTTCAGCTATGATTCAGTGTTCAAATTGAAGTTATGTTATATCATAACTTATTTGATACATTTAAATACACTCTCTGATTTAGATCAGTTCTCAGTATGGTACTGTCACACATGCATGCATTGAGGTCATAAAGTAAACAGTTCAGTTCTTATTGTTCTCAGTATTGATGTACCAATATTTATCTTTACCTTCATAGCTGCATCTATCAACTGTCTTCTGTTTTCCCACAGACAACTGGCATTGAAAGCTCTGAATGAGCGTTTGAAACGTGTTGAAGACCAGTCGGCTTGGCCCAGCATGGAAGATGAGGAGGATGATGAAGATGAGGAAGTGCGAACAGACACTCCTCTCCTTTCTAGCAGAGAAACATCACCACCAGCACCCAGCACCACACAAAACCCTACAGGACAACAGGAGTCCAGCATCATAAGTTTTGAAGATGCTCCGACTCATTCCTAACACACACACACACACACACACACAATCCTTCTTTTTTGTCCTGCAGAGTTCAGTTTACCCTTACAATCACAAATTCTACTGGAGACAACACACACGTTATTAGATTGGTAAGGCTTTACATACACAAATGAGAAGTTGCCACCAAATAAACACCCAAACGAGAAAATTAAACAAGGACATCCACACTCAGTTTTTCAGCTGTATAAAAAAAACCCTGGATTAGCCTGAAACTTAGCATCTGCAGTGCTCCAGTACTTCTGCTTTGTAAAAACAACAAAATCTTCTCTCCCTCTGGCCTCTTGTGTAAGGTTTCTGGGATGTGTATTTCTGAATAAATACTCTCTAATGGTTGATGGGATTAACACTCAGTTTTTAAAAGTGTGTCTGACTCTACAGTATGTTTATGGGTTGAATTTTTTTTGGCCTCGTATCAGGAAAAAAAGGCCAGATTCCTGGTATTTATTGAGCTGGCATCATGTGAATGTCTGAAACGTCAAGGGCCGCGTTGCTAAAGGTGAAGAATGTTTATGCAGAATTTAGGACTTTTCAAAGAACGTGTGATCTGTAATTTAAGGTTTGGCTCTCGGTGAGCGGGAGCCCATAGTGGCCCTATGATTTCCTGTTTTCTGTCACAATTCGATTGGTGGAGCCTTAATTGAGAGAGTTGGATACAGTCATTTCAAAAATATTTTTGTTCAGAATAGTTTGAAATGATATTAGCAATACTGAATCTGTCTCCTGTTGTATCTTTTTCCTCATCTGTACTTTAATGATCTGTCTTTAAGTGTTGGCTTTGATGAGAGTGTTGCACTCTAAATTATGAGCTTGCATAATGGACCTGTTTTTATAAAACACAGATTGTCTGCACAATGTGGCATGAGTTTCATTTAATGCAGATTCTGACAAGCTCAGCTGTTTCTCTGGAGAAACCTGGTTATGTGTGGTTTTTGAATAGGGTTTGTGAATTTTTCACTAATACATTTTAACCCTTATTTTTCTTTGGGGATTTTATTAGTAATTGTCGGTCTGTTTTATTATGGTTCATAGGTGTCATGCTTCTCTCACAGTCTCATTCTCTGACTCCAGTTTCACCCTGATCTCTCTCCATCTGAAATAAAGATTAAATGAAATCATATGTGTCCCCAAGGACCCAATTTATTTAAAACAGTTGGTCAGTGCTACAGTATGTTATGCATGCACATGTATTAAGTATGTTTGGCTAACACCGTATTTATCAATTGCTTGCCAATGTACAATAGGCCAACTAGCTACTTTATTTGCTGCATCAAATTATTTTCTCATTTATTTTATCATGATCCATCCAAGTCGGGTATTCTCTTTTAAAATTGTGCATTTCATACCAGAATGTCTGTCTTTGTTTTAATCTTTGTAATTCAACCCGTTTGCCCATTTATATTGTGCCACCACAGGTTGCCTTGGAAGAAAACACAGCGTATGTCAATTCATTCATGAAGATTACTTTAAAATGCAACCTCTGGAGGACAGTAGCAGATGTTAAAATGAGACTCAGATTCAAAGATATAATGATCAACAAGGTGTTTTTTTAGTTAGCAGATAATATAAGTATTGCAAACATAAACATTAGCTGAGCAGCTTGCGGTTTAGGTCTTGCTTACTCCTCCTGGTAGTGTCATCAATCTGGCAACCTGCGTCGTCATCATAGGTGCCAGGTTAAAAAACCCTCTCCGATATTTAGAAAGTGGACTGCATGCGTAGTGTCACTCCATTGTACTGCACCTTTAAGATATTTTAGATTAAATCCGAGAGCTTTCTTATAGAGCTTAGAGAACAGGGTTCCTGACTCATTAAAAAGGTAACAAAAAACATCCTCAATTAGCCCATATGCCTTCAGTGACATATCACGATGATGCAATAATACCTTTGGGCACACACAAACAATAATAACAGCTTTATTCTACAGTTACTTCTTCGCAGTGTCAGTAGCGCTGATGGCGTTTTGGATGTTCAGGCATTGGGGTATACATCAGGGCACAAACATGTAAACATGCATCCTATACTGACACTGAGGAGAAGAAATGATAAAGTTGTTTTGGTTTTATGTGTGCTCAAAAGGATTCTCCTGGCTTGATAATATTCAGATTAAGCCACTGAAGGCATATGCACTGTAAAAAATCTGGGGTTATTTTTTCTACCCAAATGTTGGGTTGAGGCATTTGGGTAATGTTTGGGGGTTATTTTCAGAGACTTGGGTAGTTTTTAGGTAGTGCTATGTAACCCAAACTTGGGTTATTTTATTGGCAATAATTGCTAAGACTTGAATCAATGCATCCCTAGCACCACACAGACACATCAACCCAGGTCCTTGGGTCAAATCAACTCCCAGCAGGGTCTGACTGCGATGCCATTATTATTATTATTATTATTATTATTATTATTATTATAAATGTTTACGAGCAACCCATAAATATGAAACAAATAGTTTTGAATGCAGTTCATAATTTGTATTTAGTTTTGTATGATCTTTGAGGTGTTTACAAAGTGTAATGTGCTGAACAAAATTAAATGGAACAAAAATAAATAAAGCTAATACAATATTAGCTGTTTGTTTTTTATGTGGTTAATGATTTTACAAGAAAGATAAAAATTGCATTTGAAAATATAACCTATTAAGTCAAACTAACCTGTTATTTAAGTAAAAATATCCAATTATTGGGTAGAAAACAACACATTTTTGGGTTTAAAATAATAACCCAATTACTTGGGTTAATTTAACCCCTAATGTGTTCTGTCCTATATTTACCCAGCAATAGGATTAAAAACAACCCAATTTGGGTAGTTTTTAACACTGTGTTTTTTAGAGTGTGGTCTGTTTTGAGGATCATTTTTTGTAGCCCTGCTCTACCTTTATGACCTTTAACTAGTGTACTAACACTTTTAAACAGGAATGTTTTTTTGTGCAAACTGGTATAGTGTCTGCAATTTTAAATGTGGTTTCTAAACTTTCTTTTCTTGAACACTAAATGTGTTTTGAAGAAAGCTAAAAACATGTAACTATTCACTTCCACAAACAAAACACTTTGAAAGTCAATTGTTAAAGATTTAAAGCTTTCTTCAAAATAGCTTCTTTTGTGTACAACAGAAGAAACTCATTGTCCCTTTAAAATAAATAAAATAAGCAATAGTGTTTATCTTTTTTGATTTAAGTGTTATTTTTTATTATGTTTGTGTTCTACAGAATAAAGAAAATTATAGAATGTTGAATCAATATGACAGTAAATAAAAATGAGGTTTATCACTGTGGCTTAGATATTTGTTTAATAAGTGGGTTGTTAGAGGCAGTGTACTGCAGCTCAAGCGCCGATAGATGGCGCACCCACAACAAAATTGTAGCCTTTCCTGGTACTTTCAAGCGAGCTGCGCAAGCCCGAGAAAACCCCCTCTGTGAAATGTGACTGCCTTCCGTTTAGCTCTTAAAGATATGATTCACTTTCACGTGATACATTTTGATTTCCTTTTCCAAAAACATTAAAATGGTCTTTATGATTAGGGGATGTTTTTGGCTGGAAACTGTTGGTTAGAAGCCCCATTTGAGTCATAAACAAAGCCGACATTTTTACTTAAACTTAATATATAACACAAAACTGCCTTGTTATAGTGTTTAGGGCTGTCCGTTCCTCGACTCATTCATCCACCGCCAAGTAAACTCTAGTTACCGTGCTCGCGCAGGCGTGGCTCGAGCTCGTGCACATTATCCCTTCCCCCCTCTGAATGCTCGCGCTCTGCGCGTGCTCGACAACGGTTTATTGTATCGGACATAAGAGGCGACGGAGCTACACTGTTGGACTAAAACAAAACGGCTAGCCCTGTAAACTGCAAGTAAGACTACTTTATCTTACCGTCTCCGTGTTTTTACACATGTTATAAACTTTATACGCTCAATTCGCCGCTGGATGGTTGTTTTTAAACTACTTTTTTGGTATTCTGAGAAGGCGAGAGCTACTGACCGTTCGTCGCTTCCGCAAGCAACCGCCGGCCGGGAGTAGAAGCTCACCCTCAGCGTCCAGATTTTGAAACGGTTCGAAGATTTATCGATCTGTTTATATGTGATAATTAGCTTTAACATTTGCGAGGAAAGCGCTATAATTTTCTCACAACTATTTGTTTGTGTATTTAATCGTTGTTACCGGTAAGAGTCATATAACGTTATGGTGGTAACGTTGGAAGCTGTTTGTCTTTGTTGATTTTAAGCGGAGGGCTAAAGCTCGACCCAGACACGCGTATAATCTCAGATTTAGACGTAAGTGGAGGATTAATGATTTAAATTACCTGTAACTGTCATTGCATTACAGTAGTTTTCAATAATTGTAAGATGGGTGATATGAAATTACACGTTAAACTATATAACATAGTTTAAAGAAGGGTTTAGGGTTATAATCTGTTTGGTGTATGCTTTGTTAACCTGTGTGATTTATACTTATCTAATTATTGACTAACGTTAATGGAAATGTGTGTGTTTCTCTGGGATGATCTTTGGCATAGTTTATTTGATACTAACTTATAAAGAACTTTGTCTTCATTCTGATCATTTGCCATGAATTGATTTAGTTCCGTTTGTAATATTGATAAAGAGTGGCATTTAACAGTATTTGGTGGAGATTTTTATTTTAAGTGTTATTCAAGCATACTTTTTTCAAATTGAAAACATTACAGCAATGACACAAGCTACGTTTTTCCAGTTAGGTATAGTGCAGTAACACAATCTTTTGTTTTCATGTGTGTAATTTTCCCAGAGACTATGAGTAATGTTCCTATTAATATGTGTCTGTAATACCATTCAGTTCCTTAAAATTTCCATTACCATGTACATGACAGCACGAGCAGAAAAAAATTCTGGTGTTAATCCTAGATTCGAATGAATGTGTATTGAGGGGTAGTACAGGGTTATTACCAAAACCTACTTGTTCAGTCTCATGAATTTTCATTTATTGAGCCAACAGGTGCCATCCAGACTCATTTGTATCAGTTTGAATAATTCACTACCCATACTGTTGCCATGCAGTTATCAAGAGGTCCCAGGAGTCATGTGGCCACATGCAACCCACTGAAGTTTGACCTCCATAAGGATACAAGTAAAAAATCCATTGGAGGAGATGCTGATCAGTTTTATCTTCAGGGGTTGAGCCTCCTTGCCTGTAATCCAGGCCCTCAACCAGCATGTATGTCATTTCTCCCTAAAAATCTCTGTAGTGGGCTGTATAGAAGATAGAACCAATAGTTTATCTTTAGCGCTGAGGCTTTGTCTCCTCTGCTGGTTTTCAGACTTTGATCTTCAGCTTTGCTGCTCTGTGTGTGTGTCAGTGTTTAATCTACTGTCCATCTGAGCGGCTCTCATCGCCACGGGCCTGTTCATCAATAATGTGGGCTCTGTTCTGTAGCTGCCAGCTTTATCTTGGCCACTGGGGTGCAGCTTGTACTTCAAAGACATCTGGCCCAGTTAACAGACACTTCCAGATCTTTTATTTAAACGGCTGTTCTGGATCAGAAACTGAAGTTGCGTGCCGTGTTGATGAGATCGGATGGACTGCTTCTGCTGTGGTCATGTTGAAAAGACTCTGGTGAAGGCTTGTCGGATGTCACCGTTGGCTATGATGATGGGTCAACTGAGGACTCTGAAGTCTCTGAACCCTGTGTGACTTTGATTACTTGGCTTGAGGGATGGGCTGGTGTGTTTTCCACTGGACTTTATGATGGTAGTAGATTGCTATGAGTGGCACTGTTCTTAATAGACGATGTATTTAGCTGGATATGGCAATCAACTATGGAGGATCCAAATTTATAGCCTGGCTGATCACCTCAGTTGCTGAAAAGATGAACAGAAATGTAATACTGCAGTATTTAACTGTCGATATGTGTATCTTTTGCAGGTATGGCAGCAATTCGCAAGAAGCTGGTGATCGTAGGAGATGGAGCATGTGGGAAAACATGTTTGCTTATTGTGTTCAGTAAAGACCAGTTTCCTGAAGTCTACGTACCAACAGTGTTTGAAAACTATGTTGCTGACATTGAAGTTGACAGCAAACAGGTGAGAAAAATGCACACAACTGTTCATACATGTAAGATTATGCCTGAATTATGGGGGTGGCATGGCTAATATGGTCAAAGTAGGATAGGACAACTACGTGTTCGGTGTTAAACCCCGAAACCTAGTTTAATAGACTAATTAAGTCTTTGCTTGTCAGGAGATCTTGGACGGCGCTTTAATGTGAAAATATTGACCTGATTCACTTTCCTTATTTAGCTTAATTTGGCTCCCTCCTGTGTCCTTTTTGAAGTCCATTTTAATGATTTGGGCTTTTCTGAATGTGTGTCTAAGCTCAGTGTGTCTCATTATCCCATAGGTGGAACTCGCTCTGTGGGATACAGCAGGGCAGGAGGACTACGACAGGCTTCGTCCTCTTTCATACCCAGACACCGATGTCATTCTTATGTGTTTCTCTATTGACAGTCCTGACAGTTTAGGTAAGAATACTCTTTAATGTGTAGTTTCTGCTATAATTGCATCTAAAAATATATTTTATTTCCCATTTTTGAGTAAAACTGACCTCTAGTCTGTGTTAAAAGTCTGAAACTGACCTTTTGATTTCTGACCTCTGTGTAGAGAATATTCCAGAGAAGTGGACGCCTGAGGTCAAACACTTTTGTCCAAACGTTCCAATCATCCTTGTGGGCAACAAAAAAGACCTGCGCAATGATGAACACACACGCAGGGAACTGACCAAGATGAAGCAGGTAAAAAAAATGACATATAAATCGATAGCATTGCACCGGGGTGTTTTTAAGACTCTCGTTTTCTGAATCCAATTTATAAACATAAAAAGCTTTTCACATTAAAAGCGTAAATACACTCGCAGAATAATTATTTTACAACCTTTCTTTAGGGGTTAAAAGAAGTTTGAAATACCTGAGCAGCTGTGTACTGTTCCCAAACATTGTGACACCACCCATGGTGCTAAGTGTGGTGTTTAGATATGTAAATGTATTGTGTGGTTTCCTCTAACACAGCAAAACCTGCTAAAAATACAGTGGTGAGATAAAAGAAAACAGCTGTTAAAAATGATAAAAGTAGAAAAATCTGTTAAGACAGCATCTGATACTAGCAATGTAGATGTTTGCATGAGCTCTGTACTTCACACTCCGGTCAGTTATACTTCAAATGTTTGAAATGGATCGAAACCTGACATCAAAGTTGTTTCATGTCTTAAAACAATGCAACAGCACCCATTCTTGCCTTACTTACTGCCAGGGCCATTTATATCGAAGTTGATATTTAGCCGCACCATATTGGCGTTTCGTAGCAACTAGTTTTTATGTGGTGAGTTGTTAGCCCAACTCTCAACCCCCAATCTGGAGGACCAGGACATACACTACGGTCAATTTAGCTTTACTAATTCACCTACCACTCATGTCTTTGGACTTCAAATGTTGACTACTGTAGGATTGTGTTTATAGTTCTTTATATCCTGTAGATTGCTTTATTATAAGCAGCTTCACAGTAAAAGAAAATGTTGCTTTAAATTAGAATCATGCTTCAATTTCAACTATACGTCAATGCACTGACATTTACATTTTTTGTTGTGGACTTCTGACTTGATAAACTGGAAAAAATTCTTGCCACAAGTCAATGTTCAAAGTTTTTTACCAGCTGAAGTAAGCTTCATTTTTTTAGTTTGGTCCGCCTAGCAATTTTGAGCACCAGAAACAATCAGAATTTTGTTTTGGTTAAATTTGTTTCAAAATGACCAATCACTGTTCACTTTTGGGTTTTTTTTTTTTTTTGCATACATTTTAGGTAAATAAACTTTGATTATTTTTACTGACACAGTAAAAATTGGTGAATCACTGCTAAGGTAAAAGTTTGTGCCCAAATATTTTGTACTAACAGCATACTCTGTTTTGTCTGTCCTATAGGAGCCAGTTAAAGCAGAGGAAGGGAGAGACATGGCCAATCGAATTGGAGCATTTGGTTATATGGAATGTTCTGCCAAAACAAAAGATGGTGTTCGGGATGTGTTTGAAATGGCCACAAGAGCGGCGCTGCAGGCACGCAGGGGAAAGAAGAGCAACAAATGTTGTCTGCTGTGAATACTCGCCATTGGACTTGATGCCTGTACTGGGGCTCAAACAGAGTGTGTGAGGGGCACACTTCTAATTACACCATCATACACCTCCCCTCACATTCGCCAAATGCTTTTGGGAAGGAGATCCCAGAAAAAAGCTTTTTTTGTCTGTTTGTTTTTTCTTTTTTGGTCTTCTATTTTTAGTCATGGAGATGTTTATCAGTATTTAAGAGAACTTTGAGGAATGGGACTTTTTTTTTTTTTTTTTTTTGATGCTTTACCTGAATTTGTGGTATCATTCAAGCTTGCCCATCTGCCAAATGCTGTCATGTGACCCTGTGGGCTGGATGGGAGCTGCCAATCAATACTTCAGCCCATCCCTCAAATGCTGGGCTTTTTCTGCAACGTGAAATAGGGCTGAACTTGATCGTTTCTGTATGTATTAATAATTTTAAGTTTTTCTTTTTGATCAGGGCAGGATTGGCAATTTAGAACAAAAGTACAAAATGGCTGTTTTAAAGCAAAAAAGGGCATGGGATGGGGGGAGGGGGTTGATATGTATACATACTTGTACATATGAACGTGTGTATTTATATGTACACACATTCAGGACTGGAAACTGTATTTGTAAACTAGACTTGGTAATCTTGTGTAATAAAAGATGTTCTATAAGGAGCAACCCTGTGCTTGTTTGTGTATTTTTGAGAAGATTTACACAGTGCACATTTAAATGAGCAGAATGTAACAGAAAACCTCTCAGTTCTATGTTATTATAAATTAAGCATTTTAGTGTTAACAACCTTTTGGTATATTAAATAAATGTTGTTATGAGTTCCAAATGTTTTAAATACCTTTACCACAAAGGTGGAGCATGTTGACATTTATTTGACACTTTCTGAACTTAAATGTGAGCTGCATTTTCTCACACTCTCTCCATTCACTGCTTCACCGGAAGTTGTAGTTGATGCTGCAGCTGAAAGCAGAAGTGATGGCGCATAGAAACTATTGGTCTGTCAAGTTCCGTGTTCCATGCTTGTGACTTGCAGAAGAAGGAAAAAAGTTCATATAACATTGATCAAGACGGTACTGTTTTGATTTCTGTCCAAAAATGGTCTATAATGCTAGTCCATTATTTTTGACCACACAATATTACATTTTGTTTTTATGTGTGCTTTTTTACTTTATCAAAATGGTACAGAACTTGGTAAAGGTTTTGGTGCTATGTTAAAACACCATTGTCTGTATAAAAAAAGGACCACAAACCTGCAATAGAGATGACTGGGAAACTAATTTACTGTAGTGTAAATGTGTTGTACTGTGCCCAAGCACAGTTTTACAGGAAGCTCTTTTATCATAAATATCAACCTCAAATACACAACCAGTTTCAGAGTTGATTAAAAATCAAGTATGAAAACAGTATGTCTGTACATAAACAAATTACGTACTTCCAGGGCTGTTTATGTCGAAGTTGATATTTAGCTGCACCATGTTGGTGTTTCTTAACATCTAATTGGATTGGTGGATTGTTAGCCCAATGCTCAACCTCCAGCCTGGAGGACCAGGACATACACTGCAGACAGTTTAGCTTGCCCAATTCACCTATCGCGCATGTCATTGGACTGGGAAAACTAGAGCACCTGGAGGAAACCTACATGAACACAGGGAGAACATGCAAACACAGAAATGCCAACTGGCCCAGCCAGGACTCGAACCACTCAACACACTGCACCATCATGTCACCCTAAACACATTACTTAATGTGCCTAAATGTAAATCTGCTCCAAAGCATTCAAAGTTAATAGTTTGTTTAAATGACAATTTCTATAATCAAAAAGTGGTTAACAAATGGATAGTCATACTACATAAACATGATACCATAAACCCCCCTGTAAAATAACAGAGAAAAATAAAAACATAATATACTCGTTTTCACTAAAATTAAACCCCTTTTTTGGGACAAAAAAAGCAAAACAAAGCACTGGTTTTAGCAATAGCTGCATGCATTATATCTGAATATTGGCCAACATTGTGAATCTCAGTTCCTCATGTAAAATCAGGAAGCATTTGAGGTGTACATCTATACCTTTTTACATTGTAAATAGGAAAACCAGTCTGTATCATCCATTGTTTAAAATATCTATATAAAAATTGTAAGGGGAACACTTAGAACACTTAATAATAGCTGACAAGATAATTACTTCACAAGACTGGAATGAAAAAAGTGTAAACCAGAGGTGGAATCCTGCTTTCGTTTTGTCAGTGAACACTATGTTCTGTCTTTACGCTGGTGACTAAGCCTCTGCTCTCCAACTAATGTGAGCTTTCTGATTCAAAACTTGGTGAAGTGGGGCTGGAAATATTTAGAGTTGCCACCCACAGGATAATCCGGGCTTTAGAGCAGCCTGATGAAATTCTCCAAACCATCTTCTCTAATATGGTTAATGACGGTGTAGAGGATAATTCTCGGATGTTATGCAATATATAACACAGCCTGCTTTTATTTGACTTAAGAAAAAAACATGGCTTGTTGAGGAAGGAAGGAAACGGTCATGTAGCCCCCACCCCCAGCGGGCAACACCCAAACCCGGGCTGGCTGAAAACCCAACGCCTTGCCATTTTTCTGCCTTTCTTGTGAAAGACTGTGCCGTGACGCAGCCGCCGCCCTTTCACAATCTCTCTCTCTCTCTTTCTCTCTGTCAGTTTCTCTCAGAGAGCTTCAACCTTCCCCGCTACTGCTGCGTAAGTGCAGCGAGCCTCAGAGAAGCGCCAGGGTTTATATATGCGCCTATTTTTAGCCTCGGTACGTGTAGCTATTTTTAACCAATATGAGCTCATCGCTTCTCAGCTCGACCAATTAGAACACAGGTCGAGCACGTGTGTGGGCGGGAAGCACAGAGAGAGAGAGAGAGAGAGAGAGAGAGAGATGAATAAACGGACAGCTGATGGAAACTGGGCTGGAAGTACGGGAGCGCGCACAATACCCAGCGCGTTCTCGTGTTTGTGAATTTATAATAATAAAGAAATAATAAACGCGACACACAGTTAAATCACGATATAAATATATAACAAAAAATAAGATAGACAGACAGACAGAGAGACAGAATAAAATAGCTTATTTTTGTGGAAACAACATTAAATGGGCGCCACGGTGGCCTAGTGGGTAGCACGTTCGAGCCTCGGCTGGGTCAGTTGGCATTTCTGTGTGGAGTTTGCATGTTCTCCCCGTGGTTGCGTGGGTTTCCTCCGAGTGCTCCGGTTTCCCCCACAAGTCCAAAGACGTGTGGTACAGGTGACTTGGGTAGGCTAAATTGTCCGTAGTGTATGAGTGTGAATGAGTGTGTGTGGATGTTTCCCAGGGATGGGTTGCAGCTGGAAGGGCATCCGCTGCGTAAAAAATATGCTGGATAAGTTGGTGGTTCATTCTGCTGTGGTGACCCTGGATTAATAGAGGGACTAAGCCGAAAAGAAAATGAATGAATGAATGAATGAATGAATGAACAACATTAAATGTGAAGATGCCAAAAGAGAAAATGCTGAGAGAGTCAGGGTCTGTTCTCAGGACTGAACTGAACTTGCTAAAGATGGTGAGGTGATGAGAAGAAGATATGTTCACCACACTTTTAAACGTCATGGGAATCCCCTTGCATGAAATGCAATAAAGAGGACGTAAATGTTTTTAACTTATGCCCTGATATACACACCGTTGTTGCAGGAAATAGCTGTTGACTATTTATATGTGATGTGAATCTCCAAGCACATCCCAGAGGTGTTCTGTGGAAGCCATTTGAAAAAAATAAAGGTCTAGTTCAAGAAACCCATTTGAGATTACCATTAGATTATTATAAAAGTTTTGTGTAGAGCAGGAGTGCTCAGACTTTTGGTATGAAGAGCCAAAAACCTAATTGGATTGAGGGCTGTGGGCTGAAGGTAACTATACCAAACTGCACTGTAAAAAATGCAGGGTTCTACACAATTCATTCAGGTTGTCCCAACACAAATAGATTAAGTAAACCAATTTAAGTGCATTAAACATAAAAACAATTAAGTTGTCCCAAAAAATATGAAGAATTGTGTTGTTTAAGCTCATTTTACATAAGTAGGTTGAACAAGCAGCAAAATATATTTGTGATTATTCATTCATTCATTCATTTTCTTTTCGGCTTAGTCCCTTTATTAATCTGGGGTTGCCACAGTGGAATGAACCGCCAACTTATCCGGCATTTGTTTTACGCAGCGGATGCCCTTCCAGCCACAACCCATCTCTGGGAAACACATCCATACATTCTCATTCACACACATACACTATGGACAATTTTAGCTTACTCAATTCACCTGTACCGCATGTCTTTGAACTGTGGGGGAAACCGGAGCACCCGGAGGAAACCCACACAACCACGGGGAGAACATGCAAACTCCACACAGAAATGCCAACTGGCCCAGCCGGGGATCGAACCAGCGACCTTCTTGCTGTGAGGCAACGTGCTACTCACTACGCCACCGTGGCGCCCTATTTGTGATTATATGAATGTTTATTACATTAAAGTTTCTATAAGTAATTTCTTAATTTAAACACTTTTCCATTTTATAATTAATTGAAACATTTAATTTCTGTTTGTTTTTGACAGCTAAAAACAAACTACCGAAGAAAAAAAACTACCTCCCTTCTAAGATGGGATGGCGGGCCAAATTAAAGGTTACCAAGGGCCAACTTTGGCCCGCGGGCCCTATTGGGCATCTGATATAAAGCATTATACCACCAACAACAATCTGAAGCATTGATGCTGACGGCAGGATAACTAATTCTTTCACCTGAATGTCACAGCAAAAATTGAGACTAAAAAAGAAAGTTTCAAGTTTGGTGACCTTGTGCAAATTGTGGCCACAGTTTCCTCTTCTTAGCTAGCAGAGGTGTCACCTACATGCACCCTTCTTCTGCTGCAGCTCTACCTCATCTGATTAAAAGTGTGTTGTTGTTCAGAGATGCTCTCGTTTCCTCTAATGAGCGTTTTTAAGTTGACTTTGTATCGGCTCAAACCAGCCTGCCCATTCTTCTCTGACTTCTGGCATCAGCGAGACATTTTCACCCACATTACTGTATCTCACTGGATATATATATATATATATATATAT
>CAIGQQ010026963.1:5374619-5386538 GCA_903798035.1 Danio albolineatus
AAAAAAAAAAAAAAAAAAAAAAAAAATATATATATATATATATAGATCAATTTATAAGTTTATATATAATTTAATATATATATATAAATTATATATAAACTTATAAATTGTATTATTTCAAACTAGTAAAATGTCAATAAAAGTCACTTTGTAAACTGCAGAGTTGAATTTTTAACATCAAAAGTTGACAGAGCAGAGATCAAGGTTCCATAATGAAATTCACAACCGTAAATAAACAGAAAACACAAAATGCAGAAGCTGTTAATTAATTACAGATAATTAATAACAGATATTTTTACACTGTAGAGCAGGAGTTGTAGACCATTTTAGCCATTTTATGTTAATTATATTGTTATATTCAAATTGTGTTATTTCATATTGAATATGTGTAAAAAAACGAACAAGATATATTTTCCAATATTGTTCAGTAGAAGTGGGATGAATCTTATTTTCTCAATACAAAGCAATAAAACTAAATTGCATTTTCTTTATTGGCCTGTCAGATTTGTGATGGAAAACAGAAATGGTGCTTATAAGCTGATTTCAGATCAGTCAAAAGGTCTTTAATCATAACAGAAATGTCTAAACCAACATATTTGTTTGTTTCTCTGTCTCAGAGCTGATGCGCAGCGGCAGACTCGTGTCTCTTTCTATGCCCGCTGGCGATCTGAACTCTCTGCTGCCGGATGAAGACGGACGCCGCCTTTACATCGGTATGAAGGACCATCTGCTGTCCACAAGTCTGGATGATATTACTCAGAACCCCCGCAAGGTATGTACACACACCCACACTCACACACACAATAACACTGGTATAAGGACAGTTCACCCAACAATATACATTCTATCATTATATACTTAAAAATGTAGCAAAATGCTAATTCTGGTCTTTTGCATACAATGAAAGCATGGTCTGTTAAGCTCAGGAAATGTAAAACTCCATTCATTCATTCATTCATTCATTCATTTTCTTTTCGGTTAGTCCCTTTATTAATCTGGGGTTGCCACAGTAGAATGAACCCTTCAGCTTATCCAGCATATGTTTTACGCAGCTGATGCCCTTCTAGCTGCAACCCATCGCTGGGAAATGTAAAACTCCAAAATAAGACAATTTTACTCATGTTAAACACATGAAAATAATGGTTCTTTAACATCTGTGGAACCTTTTTCAATCCACAACAAGTTCTTTATAGTGAAAAACAGCTGTTTATATTTTTTAAAATTATATTATTTTCAGATCACTGAAAGGTTCTCTAAAATGGTTGTTCTATGGCATCGCTGTATAAGCCAGTGTTTGGAAACTTTATTTTTGTGTATAATGAATTCTAACACAAAACTATAAAATGTCTTCAGAAGACTATATAATATACATAATATAACCTGATTAAACTGTACTTTTAATACATTTTATGAAGGTAGATGTCTCTTCTCACCATTTATTTTCTTTTATTCTATTAAGTGATGATATTTATTTATTTAATGGCATAAAAAATGGACAATAAAGCTTCCATTCACCGATTCTCAGTAGAACTGATCCAGCCTTTTTTTTATTAATATGAGAACAAAAACTTTATGCATGATCACTTTTTTCTAATGTTGCCTAAATGAGGCTACGTGAGTATTTCTGCATGTGTGAGTTAGAGTGTGTGTATAATAAGAGCCCATCCCTGCTTTTCTACATAACTAAGTGTGAATTCATAATGATTTGATCTAAGCAATTCCAGACTGGAATCCAGCTGTAATTCCTCACATGATTGCATCAACATTTAAAATGACTAAGAGGTTTTTAAGGACACTTATACAACGAATCATTCACAGAGTGCCCTTTATTTCAGATATACTGGCCTGCAAATCCAGATCGGATCCAGGACTGTACAATGGCTGGAAAAACCCTGCAGGTACAATAAAACTAAATTTGATGTGCCACAGATTATTTTGAAGTCCT
Organism: Danio albolineatus; assembly: GCA_903798035.1. NCBI lineage: Eukaryota > Metazoa > Chordata > Actinopteri > Cypriniformes > Danionidae > Danio > Danio albolineatus. Next base: position 5,376,565 of record CAIGQQ010026963.1, read on the forward strand.
TATTAAAAAAAATTTAATCGCAGCAAATAAAATAATTTCAGCTCATTTTCAGTTTTAGTCTGGGCAGTTTATTAGTTAAAGGTCAAATAATGTCATAAGCTGACTTTGTTCATGCTAGTTTCATGTTCATTTCACAGAAGGACTGTGCTAACTTCCTGCGTGTGTTAGAGCGCTATAACCAAACGCACCTTTATGCCTGTGGGACTGGAGCATTCAACCCTCGCTGTGCCTTCATCCCTACCAACCTCTTCCTCCGGGTAAAAACCAAAGAACTACGTTTTCCAGCACATGCAGTATTTACTAAGTAGCTGATATGGAAATGTCAAATATATGTGTTAAATATGTAACACTTTAGTTTAGGTATCAATTGCCACTACTAACTACTGACTTATTTCCTGCCTATTATTAGGATATTGGCTGTTTATTAGTACTTATAACGTATGATCTTATTCTACATGCATAATTCTATCTAATAATATGCAAACCCCACTGCTACACTATTAATAAGCAGCAAATTAGTCATTTGTTGAGCCAAAATCCATAGTTATTGATAGATTCGTATTAATTCATGTTAATAGTCATAGTTTGCTAATAGCAAAAAATCTATACATTACAATAAACTGTCTATTTCATGTAGCATAAATAAGTAATAAGAAATATGAGAACTTGAAAATGTGGTTTCTTTGGATTTGTGATTTATGGGTTAAACATAATGTGTTATATAAAACTGAATTTTTGTTTTATTCAATAAACTACTGATGCTGTTGTGAAGCAGACGCTGAGAGCAGATTTGCAGATCCAAATGCAGGTTTATTAGAGAAGTCAGGCAAGCTATGGTCAATACAGGGGTTAACAGACGTATGCAGGCAATCCAGAGTCGTAGTCAAAATAACAGGTGAATGGTCAGAGGGCAGGCAGCAGACAGAGATAAACAATACAAGGCTAGGATCAAACACAGAAAGACAAGGCAAGGAACACACGTCGTAATGCTCACAGTACAGTTTACAAGGTTCAGCAACAGTGTGTGTGTCTGTGCTGTTTGAATAGTCTGTGAATCAGTCAGTGAGCAGCTTCAGCTGTGAGTGTCTAGTCAGTGGTGACTTGGAGCAGGTAAGTGTGTGTGTGTGTGTGTTGCATGACTGAATATGTAGTCCATAAACCAGCAGATTTGTAGTTCATTAGCAATCTGCAACTGCCATTTAGATGATTTTTGTATTAGTTATTTATATAATAAAAGTATTACAGATGCAAATGAAACTTAAATAATTATTTTATTAAAATAATTATAAAATCTTTTTACATTTAACCACAAAAGTGTTACAGGTACAAGCTTTGGTAAATAATTAACCAAAACAAAATTGTTAAATAATTTAAATATAATTTTTAATGTAAAAAGTGTTACGTTAAGAATATGGAAACAGAAATAAAGCAAATGTTGTGGTTTTGAAAGGATTAAAATGCAATTAAATTAGTTTTTATTAAACAAAGAATCGAAAAACCTTAAACAATTACAAAAACATGTATAAATACTATAAAAAAAACTTCTTTTTTTTAGGCTGAGGAGCAAACGCTGCGGGATGAAGACACTGAATCAGGGAAGGGGAAATGTCCTTTCGACCCTCACCAGAGAACAGCAACCGCCATCATAGGTGAGACAGAGTGTTTACAGTTGGTCTGCAGTTTATCTGTTTGTGTAAGAACATGCCAGTGTAACTCTGATCCAAATCTCTGTGTATGTGTGTGTTCTTTTTTTTTCTATTTCAGACGGAGAGCTGTACGCAGGCATCTCATCTGACTTTCTAAGCCATGATACTGCTTTTATTCGAAGTCTGGGGGAGCGACATGTGATTCGCACCGAACAATATGACTCTACATGGCTGCAAGGTGACACGTGTGAATGTACAATCTACACATCCACCTCAGCTAACACTCTTAGCACTTACGAAAATACACACTGTATGTTGTTTACAATGCACTCTATCAGTTAAACACAAGGGAATGCAATCGCAAAAACAGATTTATGTGTGAGCTAACAGTATTTTTGTCTCCACAGGCGCTGAATTTGTGCATGTTGCGGCGATGTCAGAGAGTGATAACGAGGAGGATGATAAGGTCTACGTGTTCTTCACTGAGCGCGCTCAGGAAGCAGAAGGGGCTGCTGGGAAGGTCCTGTATTCCAGAGTGGCCCGCGTCTGTAAGGTATCTAGCAGTGTGCTCCTACGTGCCCGACTGCACTTGTGTGTCCTCGTGCCTGTATGGCCACCTCTGCGAATCTGATAGGACGGCCTTGGTGACATAACTAGAAAATGTATTGCATCTATAAGTTTATAATTATAATATTGTATATAAATTATACATGAACATAATTATTCATATTAAAATGAAAAGTCATACTGTAAGTTTGACAGTGAGAAATTATTGATAATAGCAGAACAAACAGTACCTTAGTAGTATCGTAGTAGAGTGGTAATGCCATTAAACTGCTACACTAAAGAATCCTTTCCTTACTTGTTTTGTCTTATTCAAAGATTTTTTAAGATAACTGGTTGTAAACAATTTATTTGGGTTGAATTTAAACAAGCAAATTAAGTTGAACATAAAAAAGGGTCGGTGCCAACAGCCTAGCTTTACCGATCCTTCCCCTCTCTCTGCTCTCCATGTATTCCTATCTCATCTCTACTGTTATATATAATTAAGGTGAAAAACCCCTAAATATATATATATTTGTTTGTTTAAATTCTACCTATATTAATAGTTTGCAACAATTGTGCAGAAATAATTTTTTCAGGGTATACAATATTATTATTATTATTATGTTTCGTTGTTTAACCAGGTTAAAAACCCATTGAGATTGAGATCTCATTTACAAGGGTGACTTGGCCAAAAGGTTTGCAACACACGATAATTAATAAATAAAAGGGGCGTCACAGTGGTGCAGTGGGTAGCACATTTGCCTCGGCTGGGTCGGTTGGCATTTCTGTGTGAAGGTTGCATGTTCTGCTCGTGTTCGCGTGGGTTTCCTGCGGGTGCTCTGGCTTCCCCCACAGTCTAAAGACATGCAGTATAGGTGAATTGAATAAACTAAATTGTCCGTAGTGTATGTGTGTGTATGGATGTTTCCTAGTGATGGGTTGCAGCTGGAAGGGCATCCGCTGCGTAAAACACATGCTGGATAAGTTGGTGGTTCATTCCGCTGTGGCAACCTCGGATTAATAAAGGTTTTCAGTTCAGATTAATAAAGGTTTTTCAGTTTAGACTAAAGAATATTCCAGGATGAGGGGCAGCATTTCATTTTGAACCCGGGAAAGAGACAAATGATAAATTTCACTTAAACATAGGGCACACTGGCTAGTATTGTTTTGTTTTCAGAAATAATAAGTCAAAATTAAGTGTTTTTTTTTCTTAAAACAAGCTTAAATCTAATCTACCAATGGGTTTAATAATTTAGTTTTCAGTGTAAAATATTTTACTTTTTTGTATGTGTACATGTCACAGAAAAGTAGGATTATCTTAAAAGTACACCAGGGTATTTACATATGTATTAAAGAAAACATCCCAAAAACACAGTGTTGTCAATGTTTACATGTGCAAAACATCCTCGTGTTAGCAGGGTACATATTAAAAACATGGTAGTAGAAAGACGTGTAAAGAAAAACAGGGTATTTGCAGAGCAAATAAGAAAAGAGAAAGATGGTATTAACAGGGCAAATGTCTAAAAGCATGGTATTAGCAGGGTAGATATGTGGTGTTAGTTGTACACATGGTATTAGGTAAAATAATGGTATTTAACTAATACATATACAAAAAAGTGGTATTATTGTGGTTAAACATGGTGTTAGATGGAGACATGCCCAAAAACATGCAGGGTACATATCCAAAAGCATATTAGCAGGTCACATATCCACAATTAGTTTTATTAACATGGTACATGTCTTGTTTCTGTATTATTATTTGTATTATTTCATTATATTTTATAGTAAAAGTAGAATGTTCATAATATTCAGAGTTCAAATAGATGGTTTAATATACTCAGCTTTGTACAAATGTGGTATGTGTCTATCACTGAATATGGCTGAATATATTTATTCTTTTTAAATGTACATTTTAACATAAGGCATGCCCAAAATCTATGCTACATTCTACTAATACAATACATATAGTTTTTGTTAGAGTAAGCCTAAATCAGCAGAAAATCAACATTCTGGTATTATTTCAGTGTGTCTATCCCTCTTTCTGTCTCTTTCTAGAATGATATTGGCGGTCAGCGCAGTTTGGTTAATAAATGGAGCACTTTTCAGAAAGCTCGTATCGTTTGCTCTGTACCAGGACCTGACGGCATACAGACACACTTCGACAAACTCCGTGAGTAAGACACACACAACAACAACAACCCCACATGATTACCCAACCAAAGCTTAAGCAAATATCAAATTAAATAAGACTTCAAGATTAGCATGAGGATCTTTCAGAAAATAATTGATACAGTTGGTACTCTGTATGTGCGTATATACGTAGGTGTGTGTGTTTGTCTGTCATGTGCTCAAACTTCCCTGATTTATGGAACAAAGTTTATCAGTACACACATACACACCACGCACAGACGCACACTCAGACAGAAACCGGTTTCTTATCAATCAGTCTGTGTAAACAAAGCCTTTGCATAGAATAAACAATTCCTGAATCCTTTCTGACCAACGCTTTACTATAATCTTATAACTCACATTATATCTGTAAGATATACCTTTTCAAACCCACGCATATTCAAATGTTCATCTCAGATATCAGACGTCTGCATTGAAGAGTAAGCACGTCTATGCGAACGCAACACAAAACCCAACAATAATCACAAATCAGGAACGTCTTCCATATCTGACTGGAACAGAACTAGTCATTGTCCAGCGCCATGCTAATCTGTAAGCAGCTCAGTTTACGTAATTTGTTTAACTGTGAATGTCCAGTTATGTTCAACAGTTGGAGAGCTGTGAAATCTGTTTATTTCCTGGCCTCCAAAAGTATTTAGAAGATGCGCAACAGCTACATTTTTCCCAGCTAACACTTTCATGTTTACTTTAGCTTGCAAATGTTTTAATGAATTTACAAGTTAAACATGCTGCAATGGGAATAAGCATCTCGTCTGCACCGTACTTTTGCGCTATGGTGGTAATCTATAAGGATTCTCTTTTCTGTCGTGTTGACGTTGTGCTCTACAGCCCCTAAACAACTACATCTCCCACAATCTCCCTCTACATCGGGGACCCTCATGTGTCCGTGGTCATGACGGGTCGGACCACACTGCAGACAGTCAATGTTAATCAAGAATACTTAGTTTATATGACTAAACTCGCATAAACTGATGGTCAGATGTGAGTTAATCAGAGTAGAGTTTGAGTTATTGTGTGTGTTTATGAACAAAATGGAACTGATGAAGATTGATTAGATCTTAAAAGACAGAGAAGACTGACTGGCGTATGTTTTGGTTAGTGAGATTGAAGGTCCTCCAGAATGCGTCACGGTCTGGTGTGAATCTGGCGTAAGTTTAGATAATGTTCATGTTTTTGTGTGTGTGAGGGTGATATCGACAGTTTCTGTGCCTCTGGTTTTGAAGCTGAGCTGAGTTTGTGTTGCGTATCTTCTGTTTTGGATTTTTAGTAATGCTTACTTGATTTCTCATATGAGTGTGCAATTTGTTGAGTGTTTATGCGTGCACTGTTCTAATGTTTAAGCTTTGAATGGAACTTTTATATTTTTGAAAGAAGTCCTAAGCTGAATGCGACATTTCAATCAATCAATCAATCAATCATTTTCTTGTCGGCTTAGTCCCTTTATTAATCTGGAGTCGCCACAGCGGAATGAACCGCCCGAATGCGACAATTATTTGATTAAAAGCCGTAAAACTGTAACATTGTGAAATATTATCACAATGTAAATGAGCTATTTTGTATTTTTGAAATTGAAAAATGTGGGCTTGCATAATACATTATGGAACGAAATGCAGACTGTTATCATGTTAGAAACAATTCCTTCTCTAAATATTTTTGAAAATCATACCTGGAAGAATCATGTGAATGTTTTGTGTAAATTTTAATACGTGATAATTTATTTGGGCCTAATTTTGTATCTAAAACTTTTTGGGCTGCCATTTTGGCCAGCACCCCCTAGTAGAAGAGATGAATATCTTAATGGGAAATTCCTGGTAAAATAACGGATAAATTTAATAAATAAATTTATGTAATGTCAAAGTAATGAATATTACTTATATATTTCATTTAATTTGACCAATGGCTTTAATATGAGATATTTTGGCATGTATTAATTGAACACAAACGTTTCTGTCACTATGGCCCATTCACAAAGAAGGTGTACTATAAGTTAACTTTCACAATAATGATGAAAAATGTATTCTAGACAAACAGAAACAGAATTGCATGAGGAAAAAATCAAGCAATTAAATTATTTCTCTCTTTTTTAAATAGTAAAAGTCCATAAACAGTACTGTGGTGTGAGCAGATTGTACAAAAAGAAACAACTGAGAATAAACAAAAATTATGAATCAGCCACTACTAATTTGCTTCAACCCAGTCAGTCTCACAAACGTAAATGTTTCAGCCAACTAGCAATTAGCACCTCTCATATACTTGCCAACACAGGTATTTACTTAATTTGGTTTTTAGCAAGAGTTAATGTAGGCTATGATCATACACGTTTTATTGTCACAGAGCAGCTCAGTTTTCTTGATTAGGGGAGAGCGATGATGAAAGTACAATTTTTTTAAAAGATAATATTTTTAGCAGAAATATATTTTGCTGTGGTAACTAACTCACAAGAGTGCTCTATGAAAATCAGGTGCTATTTTGTATCAATATACAACAACTCAAATATAACTAAAATTGCAGTCAGCAGGGACAAAAATAACACACAGATGGGTCAAAATTAACACAACAATATTTGCTAGATTTTGTAGCTTAATCTTGTTTATTTTAAATATATCTGACTACGACCTTGTTAATGTTCACTGCGAACATATTTTGTTCTTTATTTTGCCCAAAGTATTAAACATCATTTTTATTTTAAATTTCAGTTCCATCAAATGTTTCAAAAGCAACTCAAAATGCAATATGTTAAATTTTCTAGAACGTTTGCATCTTTTTATTATTGTTATTGGCAACATGCATTCATTTTTCAAAACATCTAAATCCAAACACTGCAAACTCTAATGTGGAAGCAAAAATAAAGTATGGCTATTAGCAGTGGGACATATATAACAGTGTCCATCAAGGGTTGCATGCTGATGCTATTTTAGCCTGAAAAGCAAATGCTGTCGAGAAAATCGATTTGTTACTTTCGTCCCCGCTCTCCCCTGCACCCTAAATGCTTTGCCTTTCTGAACCACCTGACTGGGAATATAGTGCAGCTTGTAAGTTTGTGTTAGTAAATTCAACTTATTGTGTTCATTCATTCATTCATTCATTCATTCATTCATTCATTTTCCTTCAGCTTAGTCCCTTTTATCAGGGGTCACCACAGCAGAATGAACCGCCAACTTATCCAGCATAATTACACAGCAAATGCCGTTCCAGCTGCAACCCAGCACTACACACTTATTTACACACATACACTATAGCAAATTTAGTTTATTCAATCCACGTCTTTTGACTTTGGGGGAAACCGGAGCACCCGGAGGAAACCCAAACCAACACTGGGAGAACAAGCAAACTCTACACAGAAAGGACAACTGGCCTAACCAAGACTCGAACCAGCGACCTTCTTGCTGTGACATGACAGTGTTAACCACTGAGCCACCATGTCACCAAAGTTATTGTGTTAATAACTATTAAAAAAGTTTTAAACAAACAAACAAACAAACAAAATAAAGAACCAATACGTGCAAACTTTTAAACAGAATGAAGACGTCCATTTTTTTCTTATTTTGCTGTAACATTTTTTTTTCCAATTTAGTACTGCTCTTTGGAAAAAGAAAAGATACTTGCATGTTTCTGAGAAGAAAAATGTAGCATGATTTACCTTGAGCATTAAATTCCAAAGGTTTTCACCCCCCAGGCTCTTAACGGATCGTGTTTCCTTCTGAAGCATCAGTGAGATGTTGCACCTTTTAACAATTTAATTCTTTTAATAGCTGTGTTTGAGTCCCTCGATTGTCCTTATTGTGAAAAGATAAATGTCAAAATCACAGAATCACTGCTTAAAAGGGTTCAAATACGCAAAAGATGCAGCAAAACCATAGATTTACTATTATAGATATATTATAGATAGTTAACTATTCCGAACAAAGAAGACACATTGATCATCCGGGGAATCACACACAGAATCAAAAGCTAACTGTTAAAAAACTTTTAAAGGGGGGCTCATATAAAATCTGGAGACTTTTTTGGGCTCATGAACTATATGTCTGGACAATGCTTAAAAAAGACATGCATTTTGTATGATTCACATCTTCACCGATTCTGCAAACTTTCAAGCAGTGCTGTATATTTGAAAATGAGTGCACAAGGTCATGTGCCATTTGTCTTGGTGGTCTGCTGAATGTTTTGAAGGCCGCCAGTCTCTGTGTGTGTGCATTTTCTCATCTATGTTGGCACCCCCATCCTGTTTCCACATAATCTACTGGCCAAGTTGGGATGGGCATGAGGGAGGAGAGCAGAGAGCAGGAGAATCAGAGGTTAGCAGGGATAAGGACGGATAGGGGTAAGGATAGAGAAGTGTCAACAAGTGCAGGGCAGACAAAACTATCTGCCCTCAAGGAGAACAAAAGCTTTTGTTGGGGGAAATTGACACAACTATAGCTTCCCCGCTAAAGTGAAAGAGAAGAAGAGCCGGAGAATAGGGGAGTGTGGAAAACAATCTGGAGAAGTAGAAGAGGAGGAGATGCTGAATGAGGGATAGTAATGGGATTGAGAGGGAAAAAGGGAGTGTGAAAACTTAATTAAAGGGAATCCGTTGGTTTGTGTGTTAAATATAAGGAAAGAACTGAATGGCTGTGTGTATATGTGTGGTTTACCACAGAGTAGTGTGTATGTAATAACGATTTCAGTCTTTTTTTATAGTATGATCTAGGTTATGTTCTCAGTTTTTAACAGTTTACAAGAGTCAGTAAATCTGCCTCATGTTTTAAGTAGCATATCCGCGGTAGCACGAATGTTTAACACTGCGGTTTCCAACTGGTGGGTGGTGCCCATATCTTTTATTGACGTTGTTGAGGGCTGTTTTTGATCAGGCTCCACTGTATTTTTGATTCGGTGTTGCTAAGATATTGTAATATTTTTAAAAGAGGCTGCATTTATTTTTAGCCATCATGTGTATGATTTGCATCACATACAGTTGAAATCGCCATTTCGTAATAGAAATTAGGTTAGAGAGATATTTATGACTTAACTGTTGCTTTTTTTAAATAAATATGTGAAGCAAATGATCTTTTACCAAGGACAGGATCTGTGACTTGTAATTTACTGAAAAATTGTGTTGTATGTAGGTCTTAAATATTTTTTTACATAGGTCTTAATTTTCTTTTGTTCATGTATTTCTACCCAATCTGGCCAAAACCCATACAATCACCAACAATCCATCTCAATAAAACATTTTATTTAAAAAGGTAATTTTTAACTCTATTTATCATAATGGTTTATTTATGTCCTTACAATAACATTTGATTAAAATTTATCCATGTATTTACTGCTGAGGACGCGACCTGGACAGATTGTTGTGCATAGATTTAGTTTATTATTATAGTTTTTAAAACTTTTAAAACATTTGTTCAATATTTTTTATTTTAAAGGAAGTTTATGTTGGAAAAAAGGTGTATGGATACAAGTAGAGCTTGCTTGTTTTTGCACAATATTTCCAATATTTTGCTAAGAATAAAATGTATTATTAAACTATTATTGTATTGTTAAATGTATTAAATTATATATATATATATTTATATTTTTTATTATATATATATATATATATATATATAT
>CAIGQQ010026963.1:5397757-5443861 GCA_903798035.1 Danio albolineatus
CACACACACACACACACACACACACACACACACACACACACACACACGCGCGCGCAGACGCAGGGTGAGAAATACAGGGACTGTTCACATGGACTTCAGTCATCTAATTATTTGCCAAATTATTAATTCGTGGACTTTAATTGCAGTTTGGCACTTTAACGTTTATTCACGAACATTTCCTGCGTGTCCCCCGTGACAAACCAGATATTAAATGTTAGTAACTGCTGAAGGAGTGCATATTTAATGGAGTATTTGAAACGCACGGCATATTTCAGGAAAATAAATCCTGCATTTCTCGGTAACTAAATGCACTCGGTAGGTAGCGTCAGAAAGCCGTGTGTGTATAGACTAATCTGTCACTAAATGCGGCGAAAAATCTACACGACAGTAATCGTTTGATTAAGATGTTTACACTTTACACGGATTCTTCAGTCTATAATACTGTAGTGATATTAACGTGCTGTAAACTCAGCAACAGTTCTAATCATTTGACTAAGGTCTGTCTTTAAACACTGAAAGAGTATTGCAGACGAAACCAACTAACTTTGCCATCTTCATCAACAAACAAACACCATTAGACGCCTACTTACCGATCAGGTGACATGTTCTCTGCAAACGTATATATGACGCGTGGTAATACACCACTTTATTCCAACTGCTTGGGTCCACACGCGAGCTTTACTCTCATCTCGGGGAAATGAAAACAAATACTTTGTTGCGGCACATTTATCAACGCAACACCGACGAACCAATCCTCTCGGCTGGCGACAAAACGTAGCGTCTCTCTGCCGTTTGAAACTTGTCACAGGCAAACACTTCCTGTTTATGTAGTTCATGCATATTAATGAAGCTCTGCGTCATACACAATAGAGCGCTCTGATTGGTTTGAACAAAGGCCATGTCATGAATTAATACAGCACGCTGACTGACGTCAATTTGTTCGCTTCCGGGTAGACGTCCACTCTACACGCTGGACCACATGCAAAGACCTCAACGGCGTGACGCAGCCACAAAAATTCGTTTCAAACCGGAAGAACGAATTTGCTCGAAATAACGCAAAAACAACCAATTTTCACTTTTTAGTCAATTATATGTGTCCTAATAGTGTTTATAGCAGCGTGGGACACATATATGACTGTCAACAGCCCAAAAAATGTGTTTTGGTGTTTCATGGCCCTTTAAGAATAATGTTTTATTCATTCATTCATTTTCCATTGGCTCAGTCCCTTTATTCATCAGGGCTCGCCACAGTGGAATGAACCGTCAACTTATCCAGCAATTGTTTTACACAGCGGATGCTCTTTCAGTTGCACCCAGTACTGGGAAACATCCATACAGACTCATGTACAGACATACACTACAGACAATTTAGTATGTTCAGTTCATCTATAGCGCATGTCTTTGGACTTGGCGGATACCGGAGCACCGGGAGGAAACCCACACCAACATGGGAAGAACATGTAAAGTCCACACAGAAATGCCAGCTGACCCAGCCGGGACTCAAACAAGTGACCTTCTTGCAGTGCGGTGACAGTGCTAACCACTGAGCCAACATGACGCCCTAATAATATTTAATTATCTTCAAAATATTATTAAAATGCTTTTTCAGATGTTTATATAAAATAATGTAAATCATTTTTTACAATTATTCAAAAAAAATCATAATAATACAACAGTTTGAATCTGATTAGCAGTTAAATTTCAATCAATTAATTAATAATAATAACTTTTACATCAATTTTTTTATTACTATTATTATTAATATCATCATCTTTGTAATTATTTTATTGTTAGCTTAAAGTTTAATTGAAGTCTTGATTAAATAATTTAAATGCTATTAATTTACCCACTGTCATTTAGCTGGTCTTCAGGTGGAGGCAGAGGAGAAAACACTAGTTGTTGCCGTGGGCAACAGCACCTACCTGGAGTGTCTGCCTAAATCTCACCATGCCACCATCACCTGGTATAAAGACATAGGAGAGAACAGCTTGGAGCAACATAAGGTACACATACACACACATTAAACACACACACACACCAGAAACTTGATTAAATACTGAAATCTTTCCAAATGTTCTCCCCTTATCTCTCAGGTCACATCTGGAGAACAGCTGGTGGTGATAGACAGGGGCATATTGATTCCCCGGGCAGAGCTCAATCACGCTGGCGTTTATCACTGTCAGCTAGAAGAGCATGGTTTCCGCTGGACTGCCGTTACTATTCGTTTAACCGTGTGGAGCCCTGTCCTGCACCCCTCACTTGGTGCCACCCAGCCATGGTACCAGGACGTGATGGCACTGATCAACCACAGCAAACTAGAGCGACGCTGCAAAGAACTCAGTCAAAGACACAGCAGCAGAGAATCAGCCAACCACAGGCCAAATAAACAAGACAGAAAGAGGGCAGAGCACCACCGACACAGAGGAGGAGGAGAGAAGAAGGAGAAAGAGAAAGGGAAGGGAAGGAAACACCGCAGCCGAATGCAGAGTTCAGCACAGAGGCTGCCCAGGAGCGCTTAAACCTGCTCCAAATAATAAATACAGCAAAACATGCAATATACGGTATATACACACACAGGACATTTACAATATTGCACACTATTATATTAGTAGGCATTTGCTCTGTTTCAAAACCGAATGATGAGCCTGCATGCGGCCGCATTTTAAAGTAAAGGGAAAAAATACAGTGGAAAAAGTTATTATACTTATATTTCAGTCAAAGGAAAGTATAAATAAATACAGTCAGGCATCAGAATATATTTTTTTTTCATTTATTAAGGATGCATTTAATTGGTTAAAAGTCACAGTTATGGCTATAGATATGTATATGTCAATGAGTCTGCCATCTTGGAACAGTCAGCATGTGATCATGCACAGTAAAAATCAATGGTTTTTCCAATATTGTGTTGCCACTGAAAAACTTTTTGACAAAGCTATGAAGCAACAGATTTCAACACTGATTTGAAGGGCTGGATCAATGGCAGCTGAAAATTTGCTTTGGAATGTTTACATTTAAATTCATTTATTTTCTTTCGGCTTAGTCCTCTATTTATCGGGGTCGCCTCAGCGGATTGAACCACCAACTATTCCAGCATATGTTTCATACAGCAGATGCCCTTCTAGGTGCAACCCAGTGCTGGGAAATATGGAAACATTATTATATTAAAGGCGACACGGTGGAGCAGTAGATAGTGCTGTTGCTTTACAGCAAGAAGGTCGCTGGTTTGAGCCTCGGCTGGGTCAGTTAGCATTTCTGTGTGGAGTTTGCATGTTCTCCCCGTGTTTGCATGGGTTTCCTCCGGGTGCTCCGTTTTCCCTCACAGTCCAAAGACATGTGGTACAGGTGAATTGGGTAGGCTAAATTGTCCGTAGTGTATGTGTGTGAATGAAAATGTATGGATGTTTCCCAGAGATGGGTTGCGGCTGGAAGGGCATCTGCTGCTTAAAACAACTGCTGAATAAGTTGGCGGTTGATTCCGCTGTGGCGACCCCGGATTAAAAACGGGACTAAGCTGAAAAGAAAATGAATAAATGAATATTATATTAAATAATAAAATATTACTCTTGTATTAGGTTTTAAACAATTAAATGCCACCTAGATGACACTAAAAGGCTTCTTTCCAAAACATTATTCATAAGTAGTAGCAACTCCAAACTCTGTATGATTGTAGTGGTTAATAAAAAATTATTTTACTGAATATTATAAGTGTTTAGAAAACATCACTGTTATCTAAACAACAACTGAAAAATCATTCATTCATTTTTGTTCAGCTTAGTCTCTTCATTTATCAGGGGTCACCACAGCGGAATGAACCGCCAACTTATCCAGCATATGTTTTACACAGAAGTTGCCCTTCCAGCTGCAACCCAGTACTGGGAAACACCCATGCACTCTTACATGCATACATACACACTACAGCCAATTTTGTTTATTCAATTCACCTATAGCGCATGTCTTTGGATCGTGGGGGGAACCGGAGCACCCGGAGGAAACCCACACAAACACGGGGAGAACATGCAAACTCCACACAGAAATGCCAACTGACCCAGCCGAGAATCAAAACGGTGACCTTCTTGCTGTTAGGCGACAGTGCTATTCACTGAGCCACCTTGTCACCCCCAAATGGAAACTATTTAAATCAATTACTCTAGTATGTGTCTCTAATATGGGATTTCAAATCAAAAGGAGTTTGAATGCTGCCTATGTAAGCTCACAAGGTTTTGGAACAAAGCTAATATCTGAATCATATGAAGGACTGTTGATAAATATTTTAAGATTGGAATGGTCGTGGTCAAGAAAAGGGTTTGCTTTACTATAAAATACAAACTGTGTCTGATAATCTTCTAAAGCAGGGGTGTCCAAACTCAGTCCTGGAGGGCCGGTGTCCTGGAGAGTTTACCTCCAACCCTAATCAAACACACCTGAAGCAGCTAATCAAGCTCTTACTGGATATACTAGTACTGGGGTTCTCAATCTCGATCCTGGAGGTCCGGTGTCCAGCAGGTTTTAGCTCCAACCCCAATCAGACACACCTGGGCCAGCTCATTAAGCTCTTACTAGGCTTTCTAGAAAAATCCTTGCAGGTGTGTTGAGGCAAATTGAAGCTAAAATTTGCAGGACACCAGACCTCCAGGGCGAGTTTGAGAACCCCTGTACTAGAAACCTCCTGGCAGGTGTGTTGAAGCAAGTTGGAGCTAAAGTCTCCAGGACACTGGCCCTCCAGGACAGAGTTTGGACACCCCTGTTATAAAGCAAGGAAGTTTCTCTGAAATGTCCTCAGCTGAGTAAAAGACAAATCTTCCAAAATTAGGGAGCATCTTTACAAAAAATTCTTTGTTTTAAAAAGACTTCAGTGTTGATGGTACTCCTTCATCTGTACTGAAATGTATTGCCTTATTTATCTTCCATGCTATTTATTTTCCTCGTGTTTATATTGTCTCGCATTTTCAGTGTAAAAATTGTAAGTGTTTTTTTTGTTTTTGTTTTTGTTTTTTTGCTTTGTTATTATTATTTGAAGAAAGTGTAAATCTGTCTCTGATGTCACTTCGAGAAATATATTTAACTGAATCACTGAAAGCCAAACGATCTCCCAGAATGCAGCAGATCCCGTAAGATGATAAAGGACGTGCTTCTCTGGAGAACATTGGAGGCACAATGGGTGTGTTTTATTTTACTGGACTGAAACGCCGGCTTCTTTCTCCTGCACATGGACACATGCATGACTGCCAAGAAGTTTGGCACCCACCCTGAAGTGCCTCCATTCAGAAGGATGGAAAAAATGAAAAATAATAAGGATCTTAAGAAGGGCGAAATGAAATGCGGACAGAACCACACCACATGACGAAGACAGACGCAGTGATCTTTGTATATGTTGGAGCAGCTCGGTTCACCAGGAGACTCAAAGGTTGTTACTCGGCATAAAACACTCACAGAAAATGTAGAATTGATGATGTTTCGTGTTTTACATATGAAGAGTTAAATCTTGCCATTGCTGATATAAACCTTGTGAATCGTAAGAGCTTTCTTTGTTTTGCCTTTTACTGTAAAGCTGGTTTTCATTAATGGACTTTGAAGCTTGAATAAAGTGTTTTGGCGGATGAAAAAAAAATTCAGCATTCCACGACTTATTGTGTTTAATTCATTCATTCATTCATTTTCTTGTCGGCTTAGTCCCTTTATATCTCCGGGATCGCCACAGCGGAATGAACTGCCAACTTATCCAGCATTTTGTTTTACGCAGCGGATGCCCTTCCAGCCGCAACCCATCTCTGGGAAACATCCAAACATTCTCATTCACACACATACCCTACAGACAATTTAGCTTACCCAATTCACCTGTACCGCATGTCTTTGGACTTGTGAGGGAAACCGGAGCACCCGGAGGAAACCCACGCGAACACGGGGAGAACATGCAAACTCCACACAGAAATGCCAACTGACCCAGCCGAGGCTCGAACCAGCGACAATCTTGCTGTGAGGCGAATGTGCTACTCACTACGCCACCGTGGCTCATTGTGGATATGTACCCCTGTATACATTTCGGGGGAGAGCCAAATACGTCCCAGGAGGTGTTTTTTGCAGTTTTTGTTTTTACGAACCCACCAGTGGCCACTGTGTACGTTTTCGAGAGCTCAAATTTCTCTCTTGAGTCCCATTCGCACCTGCTCTTCTCGTGTAAATCCAACCAGAGGCTAATAAAGAAAAGCAGCCTGATTTTTAGCACGTTTTCAGATCTTGCCACATTCTCACCCTGCTGTTTTTGCCATTTGTTTTACCTGCTTTCTGGAAACATTCTTCACTGGGCTCAAACCCCATCATTGCGATCAAGTCCACTCTGCATCTCAAGTCTGCAGACATACGTGGCGAGCCACTGGGCAAACTGGTAACAGCGGAAAAGCTGTCCACACTGAGGTAATATGTGAGTAAAATTTTGGTAATATGTAAGCTAGCTGATGATAAGCTTTCGGATTATTGCACAACTTTGATGTAGCATTATTTTCTTAAATAATTTAAAGGAAAAAGTACTTTTTTTAGGTTATTCTACTACTCTCAATTACCATACATAAAGGAAATACTCATTAACACTCCGTTTTGTTGCACATTTCAGATGACATATCCTCTAGAGGGCACTGTCTACATTTTTGCGAATTTGAAATGCGTATCTTAAAGATGCATTATGTGGGATTGAACTAATTATTGCAGTCTTAATTTAAAACTTTGGAGTAGGCTTTTTGCATCTGGCCCCTCTGACAAGCCCCTCTGGGTTTGCTGCTATCCTCTGGAGGTTACATTTGAGCATTGTTTTTCAGATAAACAAGTATGTTCTCTTACCATGTATCTTAAATATATCCATATAGAGATAGATAGGTGAAGTAAACGTATTCAATAACAAATCATAGACACCATTAAGGTGTTTATTTGCTGTTGTGCAAAGCACTGCATTAAAATAACGATTTGTTTTTCAGTAATATGTCCTGATATATATCATTAGTGTGAAAAGGAACAAAAGTTGTTGATATGATACTGTCCCACAGTGTTCATTTTACCTAGAAGCTATGTTAACATATGTTTTAACCTCTTAAGACCCAAGCTGTTTTGCATGTGTTTTTTATTTCTCTTTGTTATTTGGGCTTATTGGAACCTAATTAGAATAAAGCCTAAGTATCATCTTTTGATATGATGTACTTTTAGAGAAAAAGGTTAATAACACATACACACATATTTTTTGAACATTCTTTCATTTAAGTAAAAGCAATTTTTTTTGCCCATTTTGGGCAGTTAAAAATAGTGTTTGGGACGTTTCATATGCTACAAAACAGTTGCAGGATGACACTGTATGTCTGTAACAAAATATAAAACATTCAAAGTATACAATTGTGTACATAAGAGCTAAAATGTGCTGTCCACATATGTGGCCACTAAGCCCTAGGAGGTTAAGTTCATTTTCACAAGTTCATTTGAAGCTTGCAATGAGCCAGTGTTGAAGTATTTGTTTCAAGGCATACACTCTCAGAAATAAAGGTACGAGCTGGGGAGGTACCTTTTCAAAAGGTACACATTTGTCCTTAAAGGGTCCGTTTTGGTCCCTCAAAATTATATATTAGTACCTACAGATTTTAGGGGAACACTTTTGTACTATTTAGGTACTAATATGTACCCTTGAGGTATTAATATGGACTTTTTAGTTACAAATTTGTAATGGTACCACCCCAGTGACAGCTCTCATACTTTTATTTCTGAGTGTATGTCTGTTCATTTTCCTTAAGATGCTCTTGGGTGTAGGACTAGTTTCTTACACATTTCATCCCAAGTCTCTTTTGCTAATTCCATCAATTTAGAGCGATTAACTGAGTCGTAATATAAGAAAGAGAGAGAGAGATAGAGAAAGAAAGAAATTAAGCATGTGTAAATTACTTGGGTCTGTGTATCTTGTAGCAGTATTTGACTCCAGCCTAATGACAAATCTCTAAATTTAACTGCTTCAGGAATACTAAATGCTTTAGTCAATGCCAGGCCCACTTATCCTGCACAGCCAATCACCATGCTACTCCTCTACCACCTCATTGCTGCATCCCTCGCAGACAGCCTATCACATTGCAACCCTGTGGACTGAATTCAAATGAGTTAATGTGGTCAAAATCTGCCAAGAACTACTTGTGCATTTTCTTGAATATAATTGCTTCTGTTCGTAAACCAGGTCAAGCATTCAGCAGCCACTGTAGAAGAAACTGCTTTATACTATATAAGAAAATCATGATTGCATTAGTATTACACAACAGCTGATGATCTATGAACAGAAAGTTAACAATAATTATTTTTGGTGGAGGTGGGTGTGGGGATGGGGGGGGGGGTTACAGTATAATCAAAAAGCAGCTTTCCTCTGGTCCTGCTTTCTGTGACGAGCATTATGATTCCACAAGCACATCAGCTTATAAATGACAGGACACTGGGAAATTGACTAGGCGGGTTGCCTTGGATACGGCTGCCCCTAAAACACTCACAGGACTGAATACCAACTAGACTTGGAGAGCCTATATGTGAATAAATGAGATTGCTGATGCAAATAATAGAATGAGGGGGAGAGACTGATGCAGAATCACAAGGAACCAGAAAAAAATGTAATTTATTTCTGTTAAGGGAGACCACTGCGTTGATATTAAATATCATGGAATGTACTGACTTCATAACCCTTTATTATCTTTTTGATTTGGTTCCTCGGGATGCTTTACACAAAAGGAAAATCTAATTAATAATAATAAAAAAGTTTATTAAAATGTAGTCACTAAACAGTCTTGAAATATAAAGGATTTTAGATAGGCTGCACTGGCTAGCTGTAATTAATGTTATTTAGCTTGAAGAATCTTGCCTACACAACAAAGATGGTTCTTTAAGATTCTTTAAACACAATAATAATACCAATTCTATTTAGAATCACCATACAGAAATGTGTTTAAAAATCTTTCTGAGCAAGATTTTCTGAAGCTCAAAAATCCACACTTTCAAATCAAAATCACTTTTATCGTCACATCAGCAGCAGCAGGTATGCTATGATGAGTGAAATGCTTATGTGCTGGCTCCAGAAAGAACAAAATACAAGCAGTGCAAAATACAACATACAACAACATACTCCCAAAAAGAAACAAAACAATGCACAATTGGCAATGTTGACAGCAGTACGTAGAAGACAATGAATAGGTGTACACATAGTTGTAGGCAGTATTGTTATAAGTATGGAGTGGTTAAAGTGCAGTGCGTGCTACATCTTGAACTTCTCAACAAGTGAATGATTTTATTCTATCCACTTTCCATTTTTTTACATATCAACTTCAAAACTGTAACTCCTTTCCTACCAGCCGTGTTTTTTTTTTTACCTTAACAGAACACAAGCTGTTTATTCGAGGATACTTCCTCTCCTAACAGGCAAGTAACAGATAAACTGAATTTTTGATCCTGTATAATCATAAAAATTATCATATAAATACGATTCATTTTTCTTCAGCTTAGTCTCTATTTCAGAGGTCGCCACAGTGGAATGAACCACCAACTACTCCTTGTGTTCTACACAGCGGATACCCTTCCAGCCGCAACCCAGTACTGGGAAACATCCTGTAATATTTGTGTTTTACTCTTAGCCAATGATGTTGCACATGCAGGGCATTCTGCGTTCCTATTGGTTATAACAAGTGTCAGTCAAGTTGTGGGATGATGCTATAGGAAATAAGGAACAAAGAAGCGAGTGTGAAATGCTGTATGAGAGCGCTATGTTGTAAGTGAAGTTATATTAAAATGAACATGCGTTATTGAAAACCTGGAGTGGTCTAATATTCAACGCACACAACACGTATAAAAATCTCTATTTTTGCTTGTCTGTCAACTCCAACTCATTCAGCATATGCTTTAAGCAGCAGATGCCCTTCCAGTTGCAACCCATCACTGGTAAAGACCCATACACATTCATTCACACACATCCACTACGGACAATTTAGCTTATTCAATTCACCTATAGCACATGTCTTTAGACTGCAGAGAAAACCAGAGCACCCGGAGGAAAACCCACATGAGCACGGGGAAAACATGCAAACTCCACATAGAAACGCCAACTGACCCAGCCTGTACTCGAACCAGCGGCCTTGCTGTGAGGTGACAGTGCTAACCACTGAGCCACCATGGCGCCCACATAAGATTCATGTATCATAAATAAGCATGAAAGCTATATCACTTTAAGTTTTAACACCATAAAGTGCTCACAATCTGTAACTTTTTGTTGTAAAATCCTACAAGCTGATCACCTGTAGTGTAAAACTGACACCCATTTATACCTAAATAAACACATAGGTCTAATGATAGACCAAAGGTATTATACACTTTTAAAAATGCTGGGTTCCACACAATTGCTTTATGTTGGCACAACACAAACTGATTAAGTTTTTACAAATTCAAGTGGATTGAACATAAAACAATTAAGTTGTCCTCAAAAACTCTTAAAAATTGTGTTGATTTAGCTAATTATAAGAGTGTAGAACATCTATTCATGTTTAATAGTAGTGTCGTATTATTGAATCTAATATTTGTTCATCAATAAAATATAAACCTAAATGTCACAATTAACATAGATGTTAAACTTTTACCTTAATGTTAAAATCAATGTTAATGTAATATAGGTTATGGTAAATAACAACATTTTTGAAATCATTATGATATTACAGAGGCTGCATTTGACCTAGAGACTTCACATGTGCCAACGTTGTTGATTACGACTGAAGTTCATTCATTCATTCATTTTCTTGTCGGCTTAGTCCCTTTATTAATCCGGGGTCGCCACAGCGGAATCAACCGCCAACTTATCCAGCATATTTTTACGCAGCGGATGCCCTTCCAGCCGCAACCCATCCCTGGGAAATACGACTGAAGTAAATATTAAAATAAAGACGACAAAATGACATAATGTTGTTTTGTTGATTCTAAAGTCTCCTAAAGTAGTACCAGAGAATAAACATGAGTCAAGCTCGTGACTCACACCATTACTCTGGCTTTACTTCACAAGGCTTTATTATAAGGTGAGGTTTTTGGATAATAACAGGATCTTAGAGGTTTTGGTCTCTGTCAGGGTTTTGTGACACGGTCAAACTGACCAAAGTTGTGCTGATGTGGTTAGCAATTCCTTTAATTCCAGACTGTAAAATAACAGCAGAGTAAAAATAAATACACGCAGCCCACTGTAGTGTACGGGACGTGAGATAGAGAGCTTCGAGCAATCTGCAGCATCTGCCGCCTCTTGTGGTGAAACACGAGTACTGCATGTCTGTCTGCTCCAGCTGTCTAGACGTCTGTCTGCCTTGTGCATATTTATGAATAGATTAACAACCAATTTTGTGTATTGATTACATAACACATAAATTGAATAAGCTATATTAAGTATATAAACACACAAAAATAGGTTTACAAGAACTTTAACAACCGTACATGCAATTAGATTTATCTATGTGTGTAATGCGGAACTATAACGTCAGCCTTGTGGTTCAGTA
Source organism: Danio albolineatus (assembly GCA_903798035.1). NCBI lineage: Eukaryota > Metazoa > Chordata > Actinopteri > Cypriniformes > Danionidae > Danio > Danio albolineatus. The sequence goes on from CAIGQQ010026963.1 coordinate 5,409,283, forward strand.
CGACAAATATTTGGTGCGGACTCAGTTGCCAACCTTCATCCTGGGCGAAGAGCTGCAGGTAAATATTTAACTTCATAAATGCTTTAGTACACCACATCCATCCGAAACATAAAGAGATTAACCCAGCTTCAGTTAGCGATTCTAGTAAACCTACAGGGTTCGCGGATATTTCGTGGAGTAACTACGAGTTCAGAGGCCTGCGGAACAGCTGAAGCTTATCGTCGAGCTAACGTCAGGTGACCATTGTCGCGTTCATAAATCGTTTTATTACCTCTCTATTTATTGTTTGCTTATCTGCGTCTGGGTTGTGTCGGCGTGATGCTGAAGGTTTTAGAAAAAGTCGTCGTTTGTTAGTTCTGAATTATTAAAATCAGTGTCGATGGTGGTTTCAGCGTCATGTGGTTTCAGTTCCTGTTATGAGACAGACACAAATCATCACCAGATACAATCTGTCATTTCCTATTGTTTAGTGTACATGACATGTCACTTAGTAAACGTCCTATCACGTCGACCAACGAGGAAAGTACAGCTGTCAAGACATGAAGCATGAAGCATCGTTGTTTACATGTGACGTGGAACCTGCAGGATCATTCATTTATGTGTTTTTGAGTTTCACGACCCTAATAAATGTACAGTTTAATGTAGGGTTTAATTCTGTTAATCCGAACTTTAATTAAAACCATAAATACATTTTATATTAAACGTCAACTGAATTAACAGAAAGTATTCTTTTACACTATATATTTGAGCTGCTTGGAAAAATGTGACATAACAATATTTTGTTTTGCTGCGATATCTGTTGCAGATATGAATATAATCTCACCATATGATTTGAAAAGCTCTGTTTGGAAAGATTTAATGAATATGGATCGACTGGGTAGATTAAGTATTATTCTGTGCAGCGCATCTGCATAAATTATAATAAATTACAAGCAAATATAAACAACAGAACAAAAATAAAAGTTAAATAATCAGAGCTTTATGGTTTTCTGGCCAATATCAACATATTTCCAAATATAGAAACTGAACAATCAAACGTAAAATAACATGGTCATCATTGTATAAATCATTTTATGCGATAATAATAATTAAATAATATTTATTCATATCTTTGTCTTTTAATATTTAATAAATAATATAATCCTGCGATGTGACTGATACACACATTGCGATATCGATGCTCAAACAATACATTGTACAGCCCTACTATATATTATTTAATTATATATTATATATTACCTAATCGTTAAACCAGTCAATAAAAATAACAAAAACACAAAACAATAAAACAAAAACAATATTGCTTGTTTGTCATGGCGGCGCAGTGGGTGGCATGATCGCCTCACAGCAAGAAGATTGCTTGTTTATTGCAGTGTTTCACAACATAATTGTTTTTTATAATGTTAAATTTATTTATATAAAAGTCTTTTAAATCACTTTTATTGTCACATCATCAGCAGCACGTGTGCTATGATGAGTGAAAAGCTTAGGTGCTGGCTCCAGACAGTGCAAAATACAGACAGTGCAAAATACACACAGTTCAAAATACAACATACAACTACATACTCCCAAAAGTAAACAAAAAAAATGTACAATTGCAATGTTGACAGCGCTCATTGTATGGTCATTTTATAACGGATTTACCATAGGACACAACATAAACTCAGGAATGAAATAATAAAGTTAATAAATTGCAGTTTGTATAAATTCTGAGAATTTTTGACTTGGACCACACATAACATTAACTTTACCTCACTGATGGTGAAGATGATGATGGAGATGAATATTTCTATTGCAGCAGGTGGAGGGATGAGCCGCTCTCCTGTGACCGTTCAGGATGTGCAAGAAGAAGCAAGCAACGGTGTGGACTCCTCTGAATCTCCTAAGGCCTCTGATTGGTCAGGACCTCATGGCTTCACCCCCCAGGCATTAAAGTTGAAGCACGGGGCTGATTTCGAGCCTCACGATCTATCAGAGACTTGTAAACACACACCTCACCACATGGACTCATGTAGAGACTCACACACAGGTCATTCAGAGTCACAGATTCAACACTCCCAGTGTGCACATAGTTCAGATGAAGATGACATGCATGAGAACACACACTCCTCTAAGACCGAGTGTCATTATGAAAGAGAACTGGAAGACTGGAGAGGAGAGGAAGAGGAGATGAGACAGACTATTGATGAAGAGGTGAACAATGTCCAGCAAAGAAAAGACGCTCTTGTTTCTGTACAGGTAAGGGCTTAAGTAGAAATGTGTTCTTTAGTACTTGACAGTAATTTATATATTATGTTTATATTAAGTACATTGTATAGTAGAATTATATATTACGGTGATAATTATATAAATAGTAATTAATTTCTATATATACATAGAAATAATTTGATGTTTATACAGCTATGTTGCATTTAAGCTATGCTTTGATATTCAAATAAATACTATTCATTCATTTTCTTTTAGGCTTAGTCCCTTTATTAATCCGGGGTCGCCACAGCGGAATAAACCGCCTAAATAAATACTAATATATAATATAATTTTTATCAAAGTAAAATAAATAATTGGGTGACGTGGTGGTGCAGTGGATAGCGCTGTTGCCACACAGCAAGAAGGTCGCTTTTGGAAGTTGAAGCTTGCATGTTCTCGCCGTATTCGTGTGGGTTTTCTCCAGATGCTCTGGCTTCCCCCACAATCCAAAGAGATGTGCTATAGGTGAATTGGGTAAGCTAAATTGTCCGTAGTGTGTGTGTGTGTGAATGAGCGTGTCTGGGTGTTTCCCAGTGATGGGTTGCAGCTGGAAGGGCATCTGCTGCGTAAAAAATGCTGGATAAGTTTGCGGTTCATTCCATTGTGGCCACCCCAGATTAATAAAGGGACTAAGATGAAAATAAGATGATTGAATGAAAATAATGTCAGTTGAATTAATAATAAAGAATATCGACCTTCTTGCTGTGAGGCGAATGTGCTACCCACTAGGCCACCGTGGTGCCCTCATTCAAATAAATATTGATTAGAAATATATAATATCTAAAAATGTAATAATAGTAATCATAAGTTTAATCATATTAATCAAATATTTTTTATAGTTTTTACAAGTTCTTAAGAGTAAGTACTCTATGCTTTTGGTGCTCCATTCGATTTAAATTATAAGTACTATATAAATAATATGAATAATTATGTAGATTGTTTTTTTAATTATTACTAAATATGATCAATTAAATTAATTCAAGCTGTTTAACTTGTTTAAAGAATTATTACTGAAGTAATGGTACTGTGTCCATTTGTACTCTTGTTAATCAATTAAACCGATCTTCACATTTACAGCCAGTTGCTGTAGCTCTCTCAACTGAACACCCTCCCACTCACTCCGAACCTGAGGAATGGTCCAATCCTAATTCTCTGGACGAATTCCAACCAAATACTTCCATTTCTCCAGATGAGGCTCCTCCCCTTGTCCCTGCCCCGCCCTCTGACCAGGCCACACCCCCTCCTCTTCTGCCAGATCTGGATGATTCTCCGTGCCCGGCTCACGTGATGGCAGAGGTGCGTGTGCGCTCTGTCCCGGAGCGTGAGCGAGTTGTGCGTGGCATGCAGGACAGTAAGAGTCTGGATGAGATCAGCGGGGCATGTGGAGGCGGGGTTCGAGGAGGTGGAGCTAGAGGAGGCCAGGCGGAAGGACGGAGAGCCACCATATCTAGTGCTCTAGAACTGGAGGGAACAGTCAGTCATGATGGAGATCTCACACACTTCATCACCAAAAACCTTGAACAGAAGATCAAAATGAGCTCACGGCCGAGTCTGGACACAGACTGTGAGTATCTGAGGGTCAAAAGTAGTGTTTTATTTAGGGATGCACCAATTTTATGGCCAGTATTTAATATGCATTATCAAAATAGTATAAAAGGTACCATGTAAACATTCCTGAAGACCGCAGATTTCCCTCATACATAGATGTTTTAGGAAAGCTCCCACTAGCGCTGCATAATATATAGTTTCAGCATCAGTACTGCAATGTTATCATTCGCAGTAGTCACATCTCAGTGAATATGTAATATGGATTTTAAAATCATTCAGTCATAAGAAATTGTACAGTCTGTAACTTTAATAACGATTCATTTCATAGAATTTCTTCATATACAACAAAGATTGTGCACTATTATTTTACATTGGATTATTTAATTACTGTACCCGAATACTGCTAGACTACTCGGTAAACAATAAAACACAGTTTATTTCATTTGTAAATTTTTCTTTGTTGTATTTAGCTATGCTTGTAAATTGTTTATTATAATCTACGCTGGTGCATTCCCCGACAGAAACATCCCAATCAATCTAAAATAATATCTCTATCTGGAAAGAATTTTTAAAAGTCATCTGGTAAAAATTTATTCAAATCACTATATATAGTAGAATAACAAAATGTCACAATGTTATGTTACATTTTCCCAATGTCGTGCAGCCCTAGCTCCCACCTCAAATCAGGATATAAGAGTTTCTTTCAGTATTCCACAATGATTCGGGTTTTTGTGTGGTCAGTTTTTTCAAACACACCATAATCTGTACATAAAATGAAATCAACAGATGCACACGTATACTGAATGAAGCCCATGTATAGTATATTAAGTATAGATGTTTTTAAAAAGCTTTTAAAGCATAAAACTTGAAAAGTGATGGCTTAAACCTGAGCTATATTGAAAAGTGACCAAACACAGAAGTCATATAGCTACAGTATTTTTATCTAATGTAGAAAACATTACAGAATTGCAGAAAAACTTAATGAAGAATTGTAAGTATTAGTAAAGTGCATAATATTTTATTCGTAGGTGCCTGACCATTTATTTGTGGCATCTATGCTGTAAGTACAGTATAGTATAGGTGCTTTTCCACTGCATTGTACAGTCCGGTGCAGTGTGGTATGGCTCACTTTTTTTTTTTTTTTTGCCAGGGGTGGGGTGATGGGGTCACTGTTCTTTTTAGTACTACTTTGGGTAAGTTTTCTAGCGAGCTTTGGCATTACCAAAACATGACGTATACACACTGTTGATCACTGATTGGCCCAAGAGATTCTTTACTACCAGAGTCTACCAGCATCATTGCATTTGTGACACAAGACATCAAACTTTCTTTATTTACAAAGTCAACTGTTGCTGTTTTCTATTCCACTACAAAAAACAAAACTGAAATGTCAGAATCATGGTTATTAGAAGAGGTCCAGAAGTTCCTTTCATTGGTAGCTGAGGAGCAGATGGAACGACTGGAATGAAAAAAGTTTTTCAGGAAGTTTTGGCAGTAGAGGTGGAACAACTGCAGCAATAATCGAACTATAGGACACTTTAAGCTGTACTAATCTAAAAACCCAAACTATAGCATACCACGCAATGGTAAAGTGCCTGTTGGTGATTCTGTGCTTCATCTCTACCCTCTGTTAATGCTCTGTTAACAAACTTTTTCAAGACTATATTACAATGCTGCAGTTGCAAAGCGATCGCCGATCAGCAAATGAAAACAAACTGCACATTCCAGTTTTATCTGTTCAAAAAAAATCTTGTATATCATATTTGATTTGTGTTTGACTACTTCAGCTGACTGTTCTGGGCCTATCACACGTGGTCGAGGCTCTTCACGTCGCCCGGCTGATATTCCACCAATTGACCCATCGGTGTTGGTAGACCTGCATAAACACACACAGGACGTGGCGCAGAGCGTTGAACTGATGCTGAGAAGCCTCAATGGAACTATACAGAATGTGAGTGTTACTTTGCACTATATATTAAGTACATTTACATGCCGTTGATGTGTACTAGAAATGGAATTTTTTTAATTTTTTGCAATTTTCAAATGTTTAGCTTAAAGACAACAAAATGGTGTGAGCTGAACCAACTGTTCAAGCATATGTTTTACACAGCGAATACCCTTCCAGCTGCAGCTCAGTATTGGGCTATATATATATATATATATATATATATATATATATATATATATATATATACACATATACACATATACATACATCCAATCTGTCTGGAGTTACATGAAGAAACAGAACAAACTGAGACAAACTAAATCCAGAAGAATATTGGCAACATCTCTAAGATGGTTAAAAAAAAAGAAAAATATACAGAAAAAATATAGAAATAACCGACTTTAAACCTTTTTGGGTGAAAATACTAGTGGCCGTAATACTGGACTTTTGCACAGTACTGTATATAAATAATTGTAATAAAATTATATTTTTATCATTCTTTGATAGTTTTTTTTTCACAAGGCTGCAGTTATTTGGTAAAATGCGCATTACAACTGTGGAACATTATTCCAAAATCAATTAGCAGTTTTCTATTTGAATATGTTTTAAAATCAAAATTATTTCTGCGATGGCGAAGCTGGATTTTTAGCATCTTTACTTCAGTCCTCCTCAATGCCACGTTCATTCAGAAATCAGTAAATCATTCAGTAATGTGCTTGATTTGATGCTCGTGAAACATTTCATATTATTATCATAAATGTTGAAAATAATTGAGACGCTTAATAAATATTTTTTGTGTGGAAGCCTCGATACAATTTTGATACGATTTCATTTATAGCTGAGTAAAAATCTAAACTGTCACTTTTGTTAACTTATCATGTTTGTGCTGAATAAAAAAAAATAATAATAATTGACTAATTGACCAAGCTTTTTAACTGCTTGTGTATAATTTATGTTTGATTCTTGTAAAATTTCAAAGGTCAAATGTTTGAATGGGTGTTGTTCAATACTTTTAGCACAATTTGAAAGGTTTTGAACTGCTTCAAATGTTAACTAATCTATACGCAGCCAATAAAGACCCACAACGTTCATGTATAATTTTTTTCTCTCTCCAGATGACTGCATTAAGTGTGGGTTACATCCAGACATACAGAGATTCTGTGGATAGTTTGGGAGAATCAGTAGACATGAGTATAAAGGTGAGAGCGGCTTCAGAATATCTAGTCGATTTATTTTTCTCTTTATATTTACCATCCTGATCTCTGTGTTTGTATGTTTCAGGGAATGTACACGCTCATGGCCCGCTGTGAGGAGCTGGATCGCTCCATGCAACCCATACATACTTTAGCTGCTCAGATCAGAGACATCAAACGAACCCTAGACGCCCTTGAGACCATCTGCAAGTAGCTATGGCAACAGACCACACCCTCCCTCGACTAAACAGGGACTCCACGCATTGGGGAAAAGCGGTGGCTCCACCCTCTGCAGTAATTATGCTACATAATGTGCAAAGGAACCATTTTGCTAAATATGTTTCCTAGCAATGCCCTGCAAGTGCTCGTCCTCTTAGAGAAAGCCTGATTCTCTCCCACATCCGCAAGCACCTCTTTTTTTGTAATGGCAAAACAGTATTGAGTCCTCCCTATGATTCATGCCGTCCAACATCTTCCACAGGAATGACTTTTTGTCATTGGTGGCTCTCGAGCAACTGAGTGGTGTTGCTATTGACTCTGTTTATGAAGTGAGTGTGTGTGTGCACGTTTAGTTGAGGGTTTTTGGCAGACTGTGTCATTGGTGTGTAAAGCACCTATCTGTAATGGCCTCAAATGTAAGACGTAGTAGAAGTGGAAGAGAGGTGTTTGCCACTTTGGAAGCCATGCTCTGCGTGTGCTTGTTCCTCCTGGACGTCAGTGTTTCTGCAGGATGGATGCTGTGCATCCCAGATCAGCTTGTCTTTCACAGTAACCATTTATAAAATATATTCTGAAAACAGTTAGTGTCTCCCAAGTATTTGAATGACGCTCCAGAGAAATTATGAGGACTCTGCTGCTAGTTTGTTTTTCAGAATTATAATGAAAGAGATTTGAAGCTTCAGAAAGGATGAAAATCACCATAAATTGTGAGGAATGACTCCTCTTTCAGTCTGTATCTAACAGAGGTAGAGAGCATTTGTGATCGGTTGAATCTTGTTCATTAATTGGCTGGAAATTAGCAGCTGGCGTGTCCTTCAGAAAAATGTTTATGTTCCACACAGTAAAGAAAGCCATATTGGAAAGACACGAGGATAAGTAAACAATGCTAGAATTAATTTTTTAATGAAGGTTGTATATGGTCGTTGATGAATTTTGGACTCAAATGTCTGCTAATTTGTTCATTGTTATGTTGTCTTCGAGAGTTCGTCACTAGAAACAACACAGAAATCAGAGGAAGGTGTGGAGAGATAATGGAGGAGAAAAAACAGGTTGGATGAGAGTTTATTTTTAAAAATAGTGTCTGGTCTTCTCTCTTTACTGTCTTGCTAACTATAACCCTGATTTGTCCAACAATCTGTCTTTAATGTACATTTTAAATTATTATATAAATCAAAATAAATTTGCTAGAATGATCAACTTGGGTTTTTTGCCTCTTCTCACTACATTTTTGGGGTTAAATTATGCTTTTTAACATCCACACACAAAAATAAAAACAATAGTATTGGCATTGATTGTTCCATGAAGAAACTTTTATATTCATGGAAACTTTGCATTTCACAAAAGGCTCTTCATGGTTTACAATCTTTTGTAGGTCATTAAAATGTACTTCACACTAAGGAAAATGGATCTAAGAACTGGTGACTGAAAGTTTTTTGGGGTGCGGGGCTCCCAATTAATTAATTTATTATTATTATTATTTTCAAAGCATCATTGTAGCATATCATACATTTTTGTAGTCGTGTTGTTTTAAGAGTTTTCTCCTTTTGCTTACAGCTGCATTCTGATCTGCATTATGTCACTGGGATTAATTATCAGGGATGAAGCTCATTTTGTGTATGTGAGAGAGAGGGAGAGAGTCCTCGTATGGCCTTAGTAGGATTAAAGGTTTGGATAAATGGTTTTACTCTGTCATCCCTTATAATCACTGACTATTTTACAGATACGTGGATACACACGTCCTTCATTAGGTTTGAGCTTTGTAGTTTTTGTCTTTCTCCACTATTAGTGTAACAAACAATCAATCTTACCTTGCCGTCATCTGCCTGAAAATGTTGGGAAAGGCTTTAGGTTTTAATTAAGTTTCAAACAAGCTTGGCTGTTCTCTGTTTTTTTTTTTAAAAAAAACTCAGACTGAACATTTGATGAGATTTCAGTTTGAGCCAGTTACACCCCAGCCCCGTTTGCACAGAGGACGTCTCATGATTGAGTTTTCACTGTTCCGTCACGTCTTCAGTCCAAGCTGTCAAGGCTTGTTGTCGCACACTGGAGATGTTAAAATAAACTTCTAAATAAGATGTAATCTTTCTGTTTTTAGAATGGAATTTTCTTTTAAAAAACAAAAACTACAACAAACTGACTCAAATATTTGCTGTCCTCCCCCTAAAATCTTATTGTTATTAGTGTTGATGTCATTTGTGCTGCTTCAGTGCAGATGAATAGATGTTACAAAATAACCTCTTTTTATTTGAAAACTGTTTTGTGACCACCTGAAGTACCTTTAGTGTCAGCTTTGATCAATTTAATGCAGCATTCCAGAACAATGGTATTCATTTCTTGAACAATCTCAAACCTATGGATTAAAGCATGTAAAGTTATGCAATCATGAACATCCAATCAGCATATTAGAATTAAATTCAAAGCAATAAAGGACATTTTAAAACATATATTCATATTGAAAACAATGGCTTTTAATTGTAATACATTGCACAACATTTTCTTTTTGGCTATTTCGGTCAAATAAATGCAGCTTTTGGCTGTTGCACTGATAGAAAACACATTTTTAAAAACATTTTATTGTTTACAGTCCTTGATCTTTAGGATCAAAAGCAGAAACAAAATAATCTCATTTTATTAGTATAAAATCTATTCGGCACTTAGCTAGTCTGTTGGGATGACCCTATTGTTTTATATTGAACATTTGAGAAAGTCCCTATTTTTGATTCACAAACCATTCAGTGTAATTTTATATTTAGATAAAAAAGGTGAGACATTATTTTCAATGTGCAGGTGATTCAGATCATATCTGTTCATTTAGCCAGTTATTTTAAGTTAGTTGAAACCCATGTAAGACACCAATTCACAAAACTTCTCTTGAAGATATTCCTTCAAAATCAAGGCCAACTGGAGTTCCCGAATGTCCTGTCATACTTCAACTCCCTACACATCGAACACAATGAAGCTGAAGAGAGCCAGCGAAAAGAGGAGGACGACGGGAGTTTTAAGGGCTGAGCTTCCACCTTCCACTGGCTGTTTGGTAGGCACTGGTGCCACTGGTACCACTGGACCCACTGTACTCTGACTCTGGCTCGATCCAACCACTGGCTTTCCTGTTGTTGTTGTCGCTGATGTTATTTTCCTTCTGTTTTCCAGCACCGCTCCTGATTCTTGATCTGCTGCTGCACCCTCCAGCGCCTCGAACCACTGGCAGCGGAAGTCCTTCTTCCAAAGGTCAATGTAACTGGTGGGAAGCTCGCCGGTGGCCCGCACACCTTCTGCCCCGTTTGGGATCAGCATAAAGTGAGCCGAGGGAAGATGCAGGTACGTGGGGTCTTCGGGTTTCTTGCGCACACAGCGTCCACGGCCTTGACACAAAGAGACCCCACAGAGACGCGCTGCTGTTGTCACGTTGACAGAGTAAGGGCCGAGAACCTGACGAACATATGACCCAAACTCTGAGCAGGATTTCTGTAGGGGACACAGGAGCAAAATATACCAATCATTGACAAGCTTTGAAAAGACAAAAGATTCAAATGTTTTGGCATCCGTACAATTTTTAGGCTAAACATTTCTTAAAGAAGCACCTTATTTCATTGCCTCAGCAATGTTGATTTATCTGATGCAAAATCCAGTAAAAAAGTGAATTGTTTATTAACTCAAAAATAACTTGATTTTAAAATATTATTTATTCTTGGGATCTGTGTCTATGGTGAAAACAGTTGTGATTCTACATTGTATTTGCAAGAACATTTATTTTAGGACTCGTGGATAAGTAGAAGTTCAAAAGAACAGCATTTATGTGAGATAGAAAACATGTTTTGAGCCACTTCTGATCAATCTTAGGAATCATTTATGAAAAAGTATTAATGTTCATCATATAAAAATCATAGTGAACCAAACTTTTGGAGTAAACTAAATGATTACCTGTGTTTTAACTGCTAATGATTTTTCCCATATAATGACTCCAGATGCTCCCATAGCGGCACTCTCTCCAATTGTATTCACCAGGTCAGCCTGAAAACCATACAGTACACACATATTTGCAGTGGTCAGCATATATAAGTACACCCCTCACAAATAAATCTTTTAAATTAATATTTTTAACCAGAAGCTATACAACATATTTGTGCATGTATATTAGATTAGTCAGTTCTGAAGCCCAATCTGGAGCTTATGTAACAAAATAACTTGCGATGACGGTCCAAAACTAGTACACCTAAATTTATGTGTAATATGTGTAAAAAATATTAAATACAAATTTTAAAAAGAGGAAAAATCAAGAAAAGCAAAAAATGTGAAAAAAATTTAGTTGAAATTTTTTAGGTTGTAAGGTTGTTGCAGTTTTTTTTTTTGTGCAATATTTTGCTTGAATTTAATTGTATTATCTTTCAAAAGATGCTCAGTGATTAAAATATTATTTTAATAAATATATCTGTTTAATCTGTTTTGTTTAAATGTACCAAAATACATTGCTTATATTCACTGAGAAATGGATAAAATATTTCATTTCAAAATGGTGTACTCAATTATGCTGAGCACTGAGAAACACCAATGTCCCTTTTAGTAGTTCTACTAAGCAAGTATCTTGATAAGACCTGCACTATTTACAGTCCTACGTTTCAGTTTTGTTAATTCAAATCAACAATATCAGAAGTTATGTTTTTAGTCCAAATCAAGTCAAACATGGCATGTGTCCTTATGAAAGCTGTTTCTGCATTAGGGTTAAAAAAAAAGTCATTCATATAATTGCACACCTTTGAAGGTTCATCAGACAATCAGAATCAATCATTCATCAGCACCATAGTATAAATTATGTTTTATAGTGAAAAAAAGTCTATTGACACTTGGTTAAAGCTTATGATTCATGGTATTTTGCCATTTATTTATGCATCCAAGTTGCGTTTTCTCACCTTGATTATTGACTAATGCTTGATGCTATAAAGTTTATCCAAGTTACTTTTACTCACATTTTTAGTAGTTAATATAAATAAAATATAAATAATAGTAATCATTATTATGTATATGTATTATTAAATATAGTTAATATATAATATAGTTATAAAAACAATATGTTGTCTGATTTGGTCATGAAAATTACAGTATAAAAACAAGATAGCGAGCAGCTACTTTCTGTTATTTTAGAGACTTTTTTTCCATATCTATTATTTATTGCACAGTGTATTGTTTGAAACTACTAAAAAGTCTCTGTTACATTTTCAACAGTAAAAGATTTTAGATTAGAGACAATCTCTCAGTTGGCTAATAACAGATATAACAGATGCAAACTATTCATTACCTCAGAGAGGAAGGAGTTGGAAGAAGTGTAAACAATCTTGATCATCGGAAACACAGGAAGATCAGATGTGGTCCCTGCAAGAGCTGCCACTCGTAAAGCCTCTCTGATCTGATTGGTTGAGTAAAGCCACGCCCCTTTGGTCCCCTCTGGCAGCTTCTCCAGTGAGAGGACAGGATAAAGGGCTCCGCTCCGCTTCCACAGCCACATCAGCTCATCATTAAGGGCCATTTCCGCTGCAGGACACCGGCCCGTGTAATTGGCTAATGCCATCTGGGCGGGGTCAAAGTTATAGCAGTTAGGATAGGGAGCCATGCCCCATAATCTCTGTGGGCGGAGTCTCTTCACCTCCCGCAGCGTTTCCATCATTATGGACTGTGCTGCTGCCTCAAAGTCAACCTAACATGAAATCACATAATACAAGTGGTTAATACAGTTGAATGCAGAATGATAGGCTGTATGATAGACTAAACTGCCCCCTGTACCCTTATATAGTGCACTATTTTGGGCAGCAGTCGTTTGTTATGGTGTCCAAAACCGTAGTAGACATTCTGAATTGTGCTTAATCAATCCCACAATGCCCTGCAATAATGGGTGTACAACCCATGTACACCGTCTAAACAACTTATTATTTAAAGTAACATTTGTATAGATGACATAACTCAAAATACTGTGTTTCATTACTAATAGACCGCTCACTGAGTGTTAAATACGGATTCCTTCATTTTTTATTCACTCCATCAAATGGAATACATTAGTGGACTAATGTAGGGAATAGTGAATGAGTGTACAAGGGGGATTTTGGATACAGCAATAGTCTCTTTACTTTAATAAAATGTCATCACCTGAGACCATTTCTCCACTTCCTCTGCACTCCAATCTGGAAAAAATCCTCGGAGAAGAGCTCTCGACTCAACAAGGTACTTTGCTTTATTTCCTCTGTTCCTGTTCCACTGAGGCGCCCACTCCTGCCAGCGCAGAATCCCCAGCCCAGGTGCTCCTGCCTGGGGTAATGAGACAGTCAGATCCCCCTCCACCCTCTGAAGGTGAAGGTCAAGGCTGGTGTGTTGTGGTAGGCCTCCATTGACAGGACGGTCCTGCGCAGTAAAATATGGGTAAAGTCCGAGAGTGTCTTCATAAAATATAGCCACACGGCCTTCCCACTCCATCCCAAATGCAGCTGGGTTTGGCCGGCCCAAACAGTCTTTATCTGGAACCCCCCACAGCACCAGGAAGGGCTGGCCGGCAAGGAGAGGGGCCCGGGCAGGACCACAGAATCGTGCAGGAATGAAGAACCAGAGATGGAGGAATGTAAGAGAAAGGGAGGGGAGGATGAACATGCGCTTTCTTCCAGCCATGGAGCTGACCAAGAGGTTTCAGGGCCCCTCACCCCAAAACTCACACAGAAGCCACCTCGGAGAGGGATAATGTCTGTGTAGAAAAAACAGAGGAGATAGCAGAAATGTTGTGGTAAAGATTTTGAGTGTATTTCTTGTTTGTTGATTTTGATCACCAGAACATTCTTTAGTTTTTGGTTTCTATAATAATTCTGTGTTACCGGGCACAGCATTTCCTTGGTAAACTAAACAACCTATGCTAATTTTATATCTGGGTTATTGCTAGGTTGTTTTCAGAATGTTCCTAGAATGTTCTCAAACAACCAAATGGGTTGTGTGTCCATAATGACATTTGGTTTAGCTTTGTTTAATTACAGCACCTAGCTGTCTAAATAAATAAATAAGCAAACTAGCAGCTTTAGGTTAAACAATTGATCAGATTTGTTTAGTGTTGACACTGGAGCACATCGTTACTTTTATGCTGTTAACGAAAACTCGAAGAAATACAAAAGATTGAGGAAATGTGTGACCACCAGGCCCTTTTTACCAACAGAAAAGATATGCGACGCTACGTCACAGAAACAAAGTGAGACGCTTTGGGATAATTAATCGCTAAAAGGATTCATTAGTGCTGCCCACATTCAGTGCTAATCACTCTTAAAGTGTACTAATACGAGTCTGTAGTTCTTGAGCTTCTCAACAGATGGCGCCAGAGGGACTCATAACACTTGCGCAACATATTTGTACGTTGATCCGTCGACGTACTTTGAAAAACTTGAGCAATGCACCTATTTACTCTTCTTCACACGGTAGTTACTAATTTATTCACGATATAACCTTATCAATAGACTGTTTTGTACGTGTTTTCATCGAAAATACATTGCACTGCTGGCTGTAAATGTTTTTTAACTAACCTAAAATGGATTAGCTAGTCTCCCAGCATGTCCAGGTTTGTTGGTGTGCTTTTTGAGCACTTTTGCTGGTAGTACTGTGAGAACAGCTTGGTCTTATACTAAACCAGCTGAGCTCCACAAACACCAGCTTGGAAAAAACAGCAAACATGGAAAAGAAAAGCAACAACGATTTTGATTTAAATGGACCACAGACATGGGTGTATTTGCTGTAGCCAAAAATGCACAAAATTCTAGATTTGTTTTGCTTTTATGCCTAAAAAAAGTTGTGCATTTCTACTCTAAATATATGAATGCTCAAATTTTGATTGGCAATGTGCATTGCTAAACACAATTTAGACTTTAAAGGCGATTTTTCCTTAGGATTGAGAGGGTTTTTTGTTTGTTTGTTTGAGCCCTCAGATTCCAGATTTTCAAATAATTGTTTCTTTCTCCAAATATTTTTCTTTCTTAACAAAGTATACATCGATGGAAATCTCATTTATCGTGAGGTATGAATCTCTATATAAAATTATGACTGTTTTTTGAGCTCCAGGGTCACAAATGGTTATAATGATATTTTTGTTGTTGGTTTTAAAGGATACTGTAATGGTACTGTGAGTAATTTGTTGCTTTATATTGGTAGCCTGTTAATATCACACATTCTAATGGAATTTATCACAAAACACACATGAAACTGTTAAAAAAGTGCTGGTTTTAATAGTTAACAGATGATGTTTTGTTTTGTTTTTAAATGTATTTGAAGAAGAAACTCTGAAGTGGTGTTTTTTTCCCCATTTGTGTAGTATTGATTCATTTTTCAGATGAAAACAATTTAGCATGTATTTATGAGCAGTTTATGGCACAAAGTACCACAGTTAGTAGAGTTGCTCACCCCAAAATAACTAATTTACCCCTGATCCATTTGTTCAAGACTTATTTGAGTTTAATTCTTCTGTTAAGATAATGGTAAAAATGTAATGGTTCAACAACCACACGAGAGTGAGAAAAAAAAGATGAGTAAATTATAATTTTTGGGTGAACAATCCTTTTAATTCTTCATTAAAGGATACCGGTTCTGTTTTATTAATTTATTATGGTTTAGAAATGCTAACAGGATCTATTGTAACTAAGCTTATAAAGTTTTTGTGTGTGTGTGTGTGGACAGGAATTTAAAGCTCTCCTTTTGTGGAGAAAAACTCAGCTGAATGAAAGTGTACCTATTTTACGCTATAGTGCTTGTTCTGAAGTGATTTTGACCACAGCCTTGCCAGATAATAGCTGTGACACACACACACAGGAGAGCCAGTTAGATATGTGTAATGAACTGAATGCAAAGAAGTCTTTCTGAATCAAACGAGTGGCTTTCTCTGAATAGGCTGTCTGAAATTGAAACTGAAGCACCTGCGAGCTACGCTGTCATCCTCGCACATTTAAGAAGCCGTGTCGTTTCTTATCCAGTTAAACTTGGCAATGTCAAAGCCAGCTTTTGTTGTCAGGTGTGATAGTTTTAGGCCAATTCCTGCTTTCAAGGAAGCGGTGGAGAATTGACTTAGCTTTCATGATGCCAATTGTAGCGTTTAGTTTTTTTTAACTGATAGATTGTTTTTTGTATTCGCAGGTGCTTGAAGAGAAGGGATCACAGGGCTGGATTGTGTTACTCACCTCTGCATTGGCAGGTCGGACGTGTGTGCCTTCAGGTCAAAGAATCCAGAAGGAAAGGTTGAAATGAACAGGGCTCCTCTGGATGGGAGATAATAAGAAATGATTGTCTCTGTGCAGGTTGGCGTGATCGGGTGTCCTGGCTCAGAATAGGAAGCCACAGACGGGAGAGACTTCAGCCCAACCATGAGGGATGAGATGTCCTGACCAAAGGATGGATGAAGTGACAGAAGGAGGAAGTAGAGAGGAAAGCAGGCTACCTCACCTTCACCAGGGTAATCTGTTAGTATAAGCAGGGTCACCACGGACCATGACAATCACATGATCAGACTCACCGTAATCTCTTAATCCAGCACTCCCTCCCAAACAGCAAACACACCTAGAGTCAAAACATGCGCACACATACACATCCATGCACACGCACATCATAATGCAGGTATATGTGCAGAACTGTGTCATGGCTCACGTGAACAACTGTGACACTGTTCATTTTTTTGAATAAGTTGATTCAATGTCATATGTCATCAAAGTGAACATTTAGGTTCATTTAGGAACATTTAGACTAACTTTGTTTTTTGCAACATGAGCCAATAAATCCTTAATTTAGTAATAAATCATTTTTTCTGGAATCCAGCAAACAGAAATACACAAATCTTCTGACTGGTTTGCTAATTTCTTCCCATTTTTATATTTTTAATTCCTGCATATTAGTGACTGTGATTTGTTTTCAGATATGCATCTTTTGCAGAGTAAAACAAAAACTAAATGAGTTTGCACACTAGTAAGTAACTTGACACAAGATGCAAAATGGAAATGAAAATATGGAAATGTTCCAAAAGTACAGCTTAAATTCAGTGTAGATTAAAACGAAGTGCCTGCCAAATACATATAATTTAATCTTTGTTTGCTGTCAGTTTTCTAATTACTTTTTCAAAATCTTATCCTATTTACTGAAAAGGATTATTGAAAAGATTATTTACAATTATATCACTCAAATGTAATCTGGCATAATCCTGAAGTCTTTGTTGGGATTACTTCAAGAGCCGGATGCGTTTTTTGTGCCTGGTGTCTTTCCAGATTCCTTTTTTTTTTCCTTCTTTTTATTAACATTTTGCTCAATAAAACAACAATTTCAAAAATATTTGAAAAACAGAGACAAATTATCTTTGCTCCAACAGAGCCCCCTGCATAATTTCTATACAATATAGTATGCACATTTTAATCTGTTTTACATTATGCCATGATGTATGCATAAGCAAATATAAGAAAATAAAAGTTCCCTTGTTTACTCATCTATTGTGCCTGTTTATATATACACAATGAATCACAATAGGCTTAAGAAATAAAATAATATAGATTGAAAATAAAATAAGAAAAAAAGAAAAGAAAAGAAATGAAATTGCAAATAACAATTTTGGAACTGTTTGCTCTATATATGCCAGCACTATCTGCAACCTTTGGTGGAAAACCGAACATTTTCGATTGTAAGATGGTACATAAGATCCCTAATCCAATGATTGCAGATCTTTTTTTATATAAACATGAAAATGTAAATGGAATGTTTATTTGGTGTATAAACCTTGAGTATTTTTGAGAGTGAACACAAATCCATTAAAATGATCATAAGTGACAAAAACATGTACAGTGTTACCTGATATTTATCAAAGAAAAAAAATCCACTTGCATTTCAGGCAAAAAAACTAATCCAGATATTGCTTTTATAGGAATTACAATAATTTTTTTTTTTTTTAAAGAACTTAGTTTATTTTAAATGGTAAATATTTATAACTGTAATTTCTATATGCAGTATGTAATTACAGTAAACAGTGCTCAGCTTAAGTGTGTTAACCTCTTACAGATCTTTCTATAGGATGATTTAATATAAGCTAATATATTTGTGCATGTACATTAGATTAGACAGTAGACTAAAATTTTAGTTTATTAACAGTTTCTATATTTTGTGATTCACAAATGTTTTTATTTGTTTGCGGTTGTGAATTGCATTTATGGGATGCTGATCTCTGCTCTGTCTACTGTTGATGTTGAAAATTCAACTCTACAGTTTAAAAAAATTACTTTTTTATTATTATTTTTTATTAAACATTTTTGATTTTGAACAAATTCCGAGATCCACCCAACAAAAAAGTAAAATAAAATAAAACAGTAATACTGTAAAAATAGGTATAAAATAAGGATTGAAACATATCTGATACAGCCTTGCTCATATTTAACCAAAATTCTTACTGGCACCTTTTATTTTGTCTGTGGTGTATTCCAAATATAATGGTAAAGATAATGTCCAGTAGATAGAGCTTCCAGTATAGATCAGCCGGAGCATGGCAGATGGATCCAGCCATATTTTCAGGATTGTTTTTTTTTTCAGCAGCAGCAGTCAGAACAACTGACATAATCCTTCTTTGGTTGATGGATAAGGAGACAAAATAGCTTTTTTTGACATTTTAGTTGTGTAAAATAATATAATGTATAAAAAAAAATCTGTAAAATAACAGAAAATGTACTTTTTAGTTTATTACAAAGTGTTTGCACCATAATATACAACACCAACCCAGGCTATAGATCAATTTAAACTATTAAAAATGTTAATAAAAATCCATTTTTCTAACCTTTTGAGGTTAAAAGTTGTTGGAAGAAGGATCAAGGACTCATAATGCAACTCAAAAAGCAATATAAATGGGGGAAAATAAAATAATAAAGACATCAATCCCAAAATATGGAAAACTGCTAAATATGGATGTTTTTACAGAGTAGGAATGTCAAAGCTGAAACAAATCTATGAAATAATGTCACAGAAAAAAAAAAAGATCACAGTCCAAAAATGTCTACACCCAAATTAATATGTCAGGGGAAATATATAAAAACAAACAGATTGATAAAGAAGAAAATTCAAGAGAAACATTAAAAAATTTGCAATTAAAGAAATAACTTGTATGAATTTAAATATATATTTCTATTCAATAAGATGTTAAGTGACCAAACTCTTTTTTTAATGACAGTTTAATCATTTATTTAGTAATTAGTTAGTGTTTAGTAATATATTTATATTTTAATATATAAAATAACATTGCATACTATTTTACTTCAAGATAACTTATATTTTGCAAGATACTAGTATTCAGCTTAAAGTGCAATTTAAAGGCTTAACTTGGTTAATTAGACAAGTTAGGGTAATTAGGCAAGTCATTGTATAACAGTGGTTTCTTCTGTAGACAATCGAGCAAAAATGTATGAAGTATGCAGGGGCTAATAATATTGACCTTCAAAATGGTTTTAAAACTGCTTTAATTCTATTCGAAATAAAACAAATAAGACAAGAAAAAATATTCTAAGAAATACTGTGAAAGATTTCTTGCTCTGTAAACAAACATTTGAAAAATAAAAAATAGGGCTAATAATTGTAACTTTAGATTAGATTACACAGTATTTAATATATTTGAGTCCCTCATTTTTCTGAATGATTATACTGAAACATTTGTGACAAACCCGAAGCCAAGGCACTGCCTTTGCCTATTGTCTAAATTTATCCATTAACTGTGTTTATATACATTCCATGCCATTTAGTTATCAGTTGTGTATTCGTGCTATGTGCTTGTGGATTTGTAACCTGGTCAAGGTTTTGTGTGTGCATATGTTTAGTTGAGATTATCTGTTTGAGGTATCTAAGGTGATGCCTTCTCTCCAGGTCCGTCGCCATGACAACGGCTCAGATGAGTCCGGCCCAGACGGCGGATGGGGGTTAAGGATGTGTGTGAGTTTGTATGCTGTTAATGGTTTGTACACAGACATCCAGTTTGACAGATGTGTGTGTGTGTGTGTAGTTTTGGTTTGCCAAGCCTGACCTTTATTTCAGCGCATATTTGATGCTTGGTTTGATTGAACACTGATGATATGAAAAGTGATTTAGCGAAGACAGATAATCAGTAAACAACAATGACTCACAGCAAGTCGTAAGACCGAGATTGTTGTCAAGAATTCACACTGTGGTATAATGTGTCAAACTAGCTCCTCGTTATTTCCTGCTGTCTCTGTTAATGCAGATGGAAGCAGGTGTGGAGGCTTTGGACTTGACCTCGGTCACCCCACTGAGTCAACGTAAACACCTCTAACTCCAATTTATTCTCTAAGTCCTGCTTTTCACACAATGGCGGCTCATGTGTTTCTGCCAGTGGCTTGCATTTAACATTGAAGCAATTCAATTCTTTTTTTATTTTTTTATTTATCACAGATAAGCGTTCTTTATTTGCATCAGTGATTTCTTGAAGAAATCATAACTTCTAATGAAACATTCGCACATGTGCCATGGAAAAAGGTTCTTTACATTAAAACTTTTAATGTGTGTAGGGTTTGTGTAGATAGGAAATCTTGATCATTTTTATCACCCTACCAAACAGCATATTGCACACACCTTTCTCAGTATTAAGTCCCATTAATTCTTTTAAATTCTATAGGTTTTGGTATAAACCAGCCATTTGGATATGTGATTGAAACATATTTTTCATGGAGATATTTGTGTCATACCAGGAAAATGTGCAAGAGGTGTGACCAGTACTGTATCTGCTAAAATGTTGCTAGATACTTAGAATTGTGTCAATGTGAGCAAGAGCTTCTGTGAAAAAACTTTTGTAACTATTATCTGGGTGATGAATTCACCGCTATTCTTGACCCCTTGAACGCCAGGTTCACCAGGTCAATCACTTTAATTAACAGATGGACCAGATGATTGTGTGTCGGTGTGTGTGTGTGTGTGTGTGTGTGTGTGTGTGAGAGTACTTGGCTTTACTTGTGTGATAAAACTTGAAATCTTTACTTTGAAGAAACTTACTTTATGAGAACATTTGATGTGCTCCTTGCTGTTTTAAAGACTCATAAATCATGATTTACTTCAAAAGTAGAAGTTAACCAGTTTCTGTGAGTGTGAAGAAGATAAAATGTAATACTTCTAGACAGTTATTTTAAAGTTTATTGTTTAGTTTGATTAAAATGCAAAGGGAAAGAATAATTTCCCGTGGTTATGGACGTTTGCCATAAATGCCATTGACAGTTTAACTTGCGCTGAACCCAGAACATTCCTTTAACTTCAACCTCAAACCAACAAGGCTTTATCTCAGTCCCAACACAGACTTCTGGTTGAAATAAGCCTTGCCCTTAACCCGTGCATCATTCCTAACCAACCACAGCCTCAAAACCAGCCTCCCCTTAATCTTAACCTCAATGAAAGAACTTCCTTCACAACCTTAATTTAACCTCAGTTTTGACCTCCAGCTAGTGTATAGACTGTTACTTTCTCATTCGTCTCATTTATAACATAATCTGTTACCTGCATAGCACTATTATAAACACTTAAAAAAAGAAATTGATATTTTTTAGCATTAATTTCTTTAAAGCAATACTAAAGGTAAGATGTTTTAGTCTTACACAAGATTTCTGTTTTAAATGTGATCAAGTAACATTGAATTTTATGAAAACTTTTTAATTTTAATTATTATATTGTTTCACAATATGATTGTTGTGCTGTATTTATAAAATCAAATTATGGCAGCCTTAGTAAGCATGAGAGGCTTTCAAAAACATTATGAATCCAACATCTTTTCCCCGTAGTCTGTACTGTTACTGTACTGCAGTCTGAGCCTTGCCACAAGCAATTATCATCCAGTGGATGGAAATAAAATCAAACTTGAGCAAATAAAACCAAACTTGACCTGATTTAACTAGCCTCAAAACAAACCTCAGTTTAAACCTCAACCTCAAAAACCTTTTTAAAGGAATGTTCTGGGTTCATTACAAGTTAATCTCTGTAGACAGCACGAGGCATGCATGTCACTCACTTTAAGCATTCATACAGGACATGTACAAACATTTTCACAAACAAACAATGATTCACCAAAAACTGGTGTGATACATTTAGTTATAACCACACATAATAGAAAAAAAAAGTTTTAAACTATTTTCTTTTGAGGTTAAGAACATATTAGCCTAATTGTGAGTTATTTTTATGTGAGAAGTTTAAATGTGTACAACAATACACAAGCTACATAATTATTAGTGATTAGTTTTATAATATTCTATATAATAATCCTATAACTATAATCTTTAGAAAGCATAAAATGCTGAATTCATAAACTTGATTCATAGTTAGCACTTTATTAGCATGACTTATCATATCGATAACATGTTTCTATCAATTGTTTGCACATAGTTAGCTAACCTCAACTAACATGATGCTATCATGTTTCTTGGCTAGCATATTTCTAACAATAGCTTGAAGTTAGCATTGTTCAAGCGGCTAACATGTTATATTAGCCTATGCTCTAACAGGCATTAGCATGTTTCAAGCTTATTTAGCATGTTACTGGAATGGTTAGCTTGTTTATCGCATGGCTAACATGTGCCAGTATCCTGACAGTGTGAATGATAATGCTTAGCATGTTGTTTGCATAAGTTAGCATGATTCTAGCTTGTGTAGCATACTACTATCATTAATACACTTTCAGTGCAGGCTTATAAAGCATTCTTCTGTAATAAATGTAAAGCTAAATGAAAGAGAAGGTTGTATAAATCACTTCATTGATACTTTATGTTGCTTTTATGTCTATTTTGAACTTCTGTGTACCTTGTAATTGCATGGTAGTGTATTTTTCATAACTTCCTCTTTTCTGGTCATCAGAAGAAAGAAACTCGTACAGGTTTGAAACAACATAAAAGTCCCTATAACACTGTGCAGCACTGCCCTCTTGTGATTATTTGCGTTGTAATGCAAGAAAGGCTTTCTGATGGCATTACTTGATGGTCATCCAGTGTGTTGAATCTTTTTGTGTGTTTGTGATGTCTAAATATGTCCAAACAAACTTTACAAAGTTGTTTTCGCTTTGCGAGTTTAAGAGCCTAAAAGGCAAACTTTCCTGAGGTCCAAACAAAAATTCCCCTGTGGTCACTAAGACTTTGAGCCATGCGCGCTGAAAATCCCTCTCGCTCCTCAGGTGGTTTATCCTTGTTGTGTGTGTCTGTGTGTATTTGTGTGTCCGTGTGTGTGTGTAAATGTGTTTTGGACCCAGATGACAAAGAGAAAGTTTGAACGTGGCATGAAACCGGAAAGAGGTCCACAAAGAGCGAGTGACAGAGAGATGGGGACAAAACCTTCTGGAGGAGAGAGGAGGGGCGAGCCTTTGATCTCTCTGCTTTCTGAAAGAGGAGGAACAGAATCACAGGAGCAGGACGAGAAGAAAGAATAGAGCAAGGGAACGAGAGAGAGAGATAGAGAGAGACAGTGAGGGAGGTGAAGCGAAACAGGGAGAGAAACGGAGGCAGATTGTAATTTCTCCATGGGGGGATATTCAGGAGCAGGAGAAGTGGCTGTAAGTGCTGGAGGAGGGGGGAAGGTGGAAAGAGAAAGAGAGAGAGAGAGAACTGGGAAAAGAGAGGCAGAAGTACAAGGGTGGGCGAAAAGGGGGGAATCTGAGGAATTTCCAAATGAAAGGAGAAGGTTTTTCTTTTAATGCGATTAAAGTTTTCCATCTCACTGCATCTCCTGCAGACAGTTCGACTCTGGGAGCAACATCTCTCAAGAGTGTGAGACCGAGTTTGTGTGTGCGTTTCTGTGTGTTTGACTCGATGAACTTGATGACTTTGAACATAACAAGTGTGGGAGGAGTTTGGAAAGTGTTTGAGAGCAAATGTGAATGCTTGAATGAATTTTGTTTGTTTCCTTTACTAGGCATGTATATTGAAAAGTGACAATGTTATAACTCAATGTTGATTGGCACCAAATGTATTGATTTTTCTAGGATTCAATGAGGCATTTAAAATAGAAATGAAAAGGGACAGTCAGTAATGTACTAAAGTTTCAGCTATAGAATTTTATTAGTGCTTAATTTTTATTTGTTGTGAATGTGCTTATTATTTATATATTATTAATGAGAACAAACACTACCATTCAATAGTTTGGAGAGGTATAGTGTAGAAAAACAATGAATTGCCTTATTTTTTATCAAATTTTCAGCTGACTTTAACATTGTTGAACCTTGTATAACAATTTTTTAAGTCCATTCAAATTAACTGTACAAGTCCTTTCAACTTGCATTACATTCATGTAAAACATCAGATTAAATCTTGTATAACTTGAATGAAGTTATGTACTGTTCAAGTCCTGGCTGGACTAGGACGCCTTTCTGTGCAGAGTTTGCATGTTGTCTGGATACGCAGTCACAAAAGACATGCGGTTCAGGTGAACTGGATAAACTAAACTGGTCATAGTGTGTGAATGGGAGAGTGTGTGTGGGTGTTTTCCAGCACTGAAGGTTGTAATCTCAGTGCTGGGTTGTGGCAGGAATGGCATCTGTGGTATAAAACAAATGCCAGAGTAAGTCGTGGTTTATTTCGATGTGGTGACCCCAGATAAAGTAAAGAATAAGCTGAAGGAGATTGAGTGAGATATATAATGCTTGATTGTTTGTTTATTTATGATTTCTTTAGTGTCACATGATTCTCAGAAGTAGTTGCTTTTATGCTTATTGGTGCTCAAGCATTTCTTATCATTATTATCTGCTGTTTAAAAAGGGATGTTTTACCCAAAAATGAAAGCACTTATTTTCTTACCCTCAATTTGTTCCAAACCTTACTGAGTTTTTTTGCTCTGTTGGACACAAAGGAAGATATTTTTGAAGAAAGCTGAAAACTGGTAAGTCAATGCTTACAGGTTTCCAGCTTTCTTCAAAAAAACCTTTTTTTTTTTTTCGTGTTGAACAAGTGAAATAAGTCAAACATGTTTTTGAAAGAGTGAGTGATGACGGGATATTCTATTTTTGGTAAACAATCCCTTTAATATTTTTCTGAAAAATGAGATACATGTACACTACTTAGTGTTATAGTTATTTTCATAAACAAATAGTTTTTAACAGTTTATATGAAATTGACAGTTTTGTCGTATGAAAGTCTCTAATTTTACTTGTGAAAAAACATCTGAACAAAACAAACAACAACAACAAAAAAACATTATCTTTTTCTGGGAAAGATAAGATATTCTAAAGTACCTGTTAAAATGGAATTGAACCAAGTTTTGGCAAAAGCCGAAGTAATACAAACACAAAAGAAATTTTTCGAGTGACACAAGGAAAATTTACTGAACTACTGAAATGTATTTAATACTTTATATAAAATGCTTTTTGGTGATGGCAGCTTAAAGATGCCTCTCATGGAGAATGAAGTCACATGCAATCCTCAGGTGTGAGTTTTTCCAAAGACCTCAAGAGAGTGTAAAAATCTTGATGGTCCTGTTGGCCTCATCTATCAAATGTGATCTTTATTTTGTATTTTAGGTGATTGGCTGGGCCATTCACAGCTTGATTTTCTTTCTCTGAAAACATTTGAGAGTTTCCTTGGCTGTGTTTTGGATCATTGTCTTGCTGAACTGTCCACTCTGGTTTCATCTTCATCATCCTGATAATGCAGATGTTAATGAAGCAGCTAATATTAATTTACAATGACGAAGAGCAGAGAGTTGCTGAATAACTACTGAGAGATTTCAGCTGCTGTCGGGGCTTTCACTGCCTCTTACACCTACCTTTTCTCATGTGTTCAATTTTTTTCTGTGTCATTTCATTTTATTACACATAACTTCATTGTAAACTAATTAGATTTGTTTTCTTTGCATATATGGATTTCTTTGGTTGTTACCAACATCCAGAAAATTTCAAGTCAACAGTACCTTTAGAAAGATGTTTTCTGAGAAAAATGGTGACGTGTTGAATACTTATTTCCCCCACTGCATATAGTTTTGTAGTAATCAATTTATGCATGTTGAGCTCATTTAAAACCAGAATATTCCATTACAAGAATGTTCCAGGTTCCAAAGAACAAAAGTTGACCCACCACACTCTATTTCACCCTGCTGAATCCTGAATGTACTAAATGTGTTTATCTGAACCGATAATCTTCCATCCACCGATCTTGAGAAAGCTTCGTCCATGAATTCATCCATGTGTACTGGCTCGCTGACATCTCTCTGTGACTCATGAACTTCAGCTTAGGTTTGTGTGGGTACTGAGATGGCCTTTCGATTAGAGGGTCTCTATATGTTTTCTGCATCTGCCTCTGTGGAGTGGGAGTGTGTGGACATTCAAGTCTTATTCTGGAAGATCAGTGTTAGGACATCCTTGCGTATTAGGTCATGTTTGTTGTATGTAACAGGCCATGGATTTAAATTGAAGATTTAAATTTAATTTGAAGATTTTGAGCATGCAGAAGAGAATTAGTGCAAAAGTGCATACACAACCATAGCTCCTGTTTCGTCGAACAAATTATTTCATCTATAGCACCTCCAAAGAACTTCACAAAAATGCCTCAACAATTACCTCACAGCCCCAAACTAATTTCTCCTCTTTGTTATGGCAACACAGGGGTTTTTCAGCTCTGAAGGGACCACTAAGAACGCTCTCTCTCTCTTTCTGTCTCCCTTTCAAACTCACTCACTTAAACACACACCCAGCAGGATCCTCCTCCCAGCATGCACTTCTGTGGGCAAACACATTCCCTTAGCCGCTGACCCCCGGCCCAGCTGTTACCATGGTAACTCCTCTCCATGACGACTGCTACCACCTCCCTATGGCTCAGTCCAGGCCAGGGATCTCCAGGTGACCAGTCCCGCTTTTTATTTTTATTTATTTATTTATTTATTTTTTTTGTCCTTTTCACTTGTTTTAGTTTGACTTTTTCCCGCACCTGTTTAAATGGGTCATGAACTGCCATTGTTATTATTTTGTCATGTTCTCTAAGTTCCACTTATAAGGTTATCAAGATTTTTGTGCTGTTTGAATAGGCGTGGCAGATTAAAGAATCAGAAGTAAATGTCCACTGCTATGATTGGCTAACAGTTTGCATAATTAATCATTTATGAAAGCTGGAAAGGGCTACTGTTTGCCTTACAATGTAAATTTCTACATGTGCATTTGGCAGGCTTTGTCCTTTATAGGTTGCATGCAGCTATGAGATTTAGAGTAAAACATTTAAATACTTAGTTTAGACACACTATTAGATAATAAAATGGTTCATTCCACAATTTTTGTCATTGTGACATGACTGAATTTAATAAAAAACAAGAGAGCTGAGTTTTGAATCATCCAGGTTTTTTATATAGTATAATAAAGTTTAATGTCAAAAGATGGGGTGATGCAGTGGAGGTTGCTTGTTCTCCCTGTGTTTTCGTGGATCCTCCAGTTTCCCCCAGAAGTCCAAAGATGCGGTACAGGCGAAGCTAAATTGTCCGTACACTCTAAAAAAAAAACGGTGCTAAATAGCACCAAAACTGGTTCTTTGGTCGTAACAAGGGGGAACCTTTTTTGGTGCTATACATCACCTTAAAGAAATAGGTGCTATATAGTACTTTTGTCAAATGGTGCTGTATAGCACCTATATTTTAAGGTGCTCATAATGTTACTTTACCCTTTCCTCAAATAAAACCGGCATAAGAGTTATGAGAATTAGCTATAAGAACAAGTGCTTACCAGTAGTAGTGGTGCTATATAGCACTTTAACCCCCCAAAGAACCACTGAAAAACCTTTATGGTGCTTTAAAGGTACTTTACACAGGAAATGTGCTAAATAGCACCTCAAATACCACAAAGAACTACTGAAGAACCACTGAAGAACCTTTTTTTTAAGAGTGTACTGTATGTGTGTGAATGAGTGTGTATGGATGTTTCCCAGTGATGGGTTGCAGCTGAAAGGGCATCCACTGTGTTAACGTGCTGGATAAGTTGGCGGTTTATTCTGCTGTGGTGACCTCGGATTAATTAAGGGACTAAGCCAAGGAGAAAATGAATGAATGAATGAATGTCAAAAGATGAAGGAAAATAGTTGGACTTTAAATATTCATTCATTCATTTTCCTTTTTATCTAGGTTCGCCACAACAGAATGAACCACCAACTATTCCAACATATGTTTTATGCAGCGGGTGCCCTTCCAGCCACACACAAATGCCAACTGGCCCAGCCGGCACTTGAACTAGCGGCCTTCTTGCTTTTTGCTAACCACTGAGCCTCCGTGCCGCCCATTTTATAAATATGGTTCATATATCCGGAGCACCCGGAGGAAACCCATTTGAACATAGGGAGAACATACAAACTCCACACAGAAATGCCAAATGGCCCAGCTGGGACTCAAACCAGCAACCTTATTGTGTGTCTAACCACTAAGCCAGCATGCCACCCATTTTTAAAAATGTTTTTTTTTATGGTATCAAAAAATATCTTATTTCTGTTCTTTCCTATGTTTCTCTCGTGCTCTTTTGGCCTGTCACGTTTAATTAAAAGTTACACGTGTCTGGTGGCAAGTGTACTAGGGCCATTTTTGTTGAATAAAATAATTAATGGTAGCGTATGCAAAGTAACCATTAACAGTGGTGAAACCTTCAGAGTTTTATAGCTTCTACGCTATGTCAGGGTTTAAAAAGATACATAAAAATACACAACAGCGTGTGCCAATTAGGTAGTTTTGTTTTTATTAATGTGAACCTGTAGCAGAAGTGACAAGCTGAATACATTAATACGTGACAACTGACAATGATCATGAATATATACATAAATAAGTAAACCCAAAAACAGAAAATAGACGCAATGAAGGCGAAGTTCCAGTAAATTATTTCCTCTATGCTGGCTTTAGGTCCATCATTATGTTTGTGTTTTGCTGCAAATGAGTGGCAGCTTCTCTCTGCAGATGATGAGCTTAAAGGAATAGTTCACCCATAAATGAAATTGCCATTATCATTTACTCGCCCTTGACTTGTTCCAGCTGATTTATTTTTCTTCAGTTTTTATAGAATATAAAAGATTGTATTTTGAAGAATGTTGGAAACCAGTAACCACTGATATCTATACAAATAACAAGTACTTTGAAATCAGTGGTAGCAGATGTCAAGCATTCTTTAAAGTTACAGTATGTCTCTTTAACATGCCAAACAAGTGTGGTTATGAAGGCTAAAAGTAGCAATAGCACGCAGTAAGAGAGTCCTGGTGTTCGATTTAAAGTCATGGGATAGCTTTAATATAATTAAAAATACAGCTTTTTAAATTCTTTATTATGTCATTCATGGTATGGTCGGACCTAAAAAGTTTTTTACGCCATCACTGCAACTTTCTGATTGGTATTTATACAATATATAGCAAAATCGTCTTTTAATCAGTCAATTTGTTGAAAAGATGTGAAATGCAGTTTACAAAAGCAATCGATTAACAGCCTTAAAACTCACAACATGTCTGTCATTAAAGGTTTAAAAGTTATTGTTAAAAATCAATTTCCTTTTGAAGACAGTGATTGAAGTCTTTACTTCCAGAACTCGACAGTTTTGCTCTTTTGCGCAGACTAAGTGTAGCCTGTGTATTATCACAAATTGTCTTCCGTTTATTACTCGAGAAAGAATTATCAATGCCTTGACTGAGAATCTCGAATTGTGTTGCAGGATTTCATAAACCTCTTTGCTGATACTGCTAGTTGTAGATTTCGGCCCCCCAAGTTCCCATTAACAACTAATAACATGCACACAAAGGCAATTGCGCCAAACTAATTAGACATGACCTGCTAATATCACCAGAAAAGTTACCTGATAAATTTAATCCAATTAGTCACTGTAGTACAGTGTTTCTCAACCACGTTCTTGCACATTTTCAAAAGGTGCATCCCAAATCGCTGTTTTGTAGTGTAAGTAGTGCATTCTTAAAACTCTAAAGTCTTAAGTGCACTTTAAATACCTGGATGATGCACTTATTCAACCTTTAAAATTAAGTGTGGAATGTTGGACACTTCACACACTCAATGGCTGCTGCTTTGCTCACATATTGGAAGGGGCGGAGCTTTCGGTTTGGCTGATGTTGGACTACTTTATTTTTATTTAAAGCAAAATTCTCCTACAAGAGTGATTATAGCACTTCCCAATGGTGAATGCGGTTATAATTATGGCAGGTATTATTTGATAGTTTGGTCATTCATTTTGCTAATTTGGCAATCATCAAACATCATCAGGGAAATGGTTGTGTTTCGTTTGGGACGACACTACATACATGTACTATACTGTTGAGTGTGTTTGTGCATAAGTACATAGTGAATAAGAGCGTAGTGCCATTTGGGACCCAGCTTATGTCTCCTTAACCAAACACACCTGATTCAGATCTCATTAGCAGAGACTGAAGGTGTGTCCCAAATTGCATACTTATACACTATTCTACACCATTTTGTAGTATATATAGTGTAAGTAGTTCATTCATACTAAAAACTCTACGAGTAATAAGTGAACTTTAATTAACCGAATGATGAAGTGTGTAATGATGGACACTTCACTCAACAGTCACAGCTTTGCTCACGTACGGAAGGGGCGGAGCTATGGGGCGCATATGTTGGATCACTTTATTTACTTTGGATTGTGAATGCAAAATGGGCCTCACTGTGGCGCAGTGGGTAGCACAATCGCCTCACAGCAAGAAGGTCGCTGATTTGAGCCTCGGCTGGGTCAGTTGGCATTTCTGTGTGGAGTTTGCATGTTCTCCCCATGTTGGCGTAGGTTTCCTCTGGGTGCTCCGATTTCCCCCACAAGTCCAAAGATGTGCAACAGGTGAATTGGGTAAGCTAAATTGGCCATAGTATGTGTGTGGATGTTTCCCAGTGATGGGTTGCAGCTGAAAAACACTTGCTGGATAAGTTGGCAGTTCATTCCGCTGTGGCAGCCCCAGATTAATAAAGGGACCAAGCCGACAAGTAAATGAATGAATGAATGCATGTGAAAGCAAAACTCTCCTATGAGAGTGATTATAGCGCCTCCCGATGGTGAATGCGGTTATACTCATGGCAGGTAGTATTGGTATTATTTGGTAGTTTGGTCATTCAGTTCACTAATTTGGCAACCGTCAAACGTCACCAGGGAAATGGTTTGAATTTCCGCTTAGTAAAAAAGCCATTAGTGTTCCATTTGGGACGACACTACATACATATACAACACTGTTGAGTGTGTACATGCATAAGTGCATAGTGTATAGTGTGCCATTTGGGACTCAGCTTGAAAGACCTGTAATGAGTGTGACAAAGGAGACAATGAAACGTGCAGTGTTGGTGATCCTCTAGGAACGTGGTTGAGAAACACTGCTCTAAAACACCCGCATAGCTGAAATTAACCTATACAGCTTGTAAAATGGCTGCTGTTTTTCTGGAGCGTTTCAATAAATCAAATTAGAATTCATGTTTTTGAGCATGCATATTTTTTCAGTGTACTATTTTGTTGTTTTTAGTTTGGCTACATAATTAGATTTTTTTAAATAAGCGCCTAAAGGCAGAACCAGTAGTTCTTCCAACAAACATCAGAGCTGGCTGAAGGTTAGGTGTTGAGCTTGTTATTATGTTCTCCTCAGCCCTCAGCCAAACTACAGTCTTCTGTTATTAAAATTTCAAGCTTCATTTAAGTTTCTTGAACTTGTGTATGTTCGGTGTGTTCGGCTGAACGAAAGGGAGAGGAAAAAAAATATCAGAAACATTTAACGTAGACCATTGCCACACTTACTGCCTACTGCTCTCTGTGTTTTCCTGTCTCCTGGCATGTTCTGACCTTTCTCCCAAAAGACCAACAGTGTGTACGTGTGTATGTGTATGTGTGTGTTTGTTTGAGTGTGGTTGATTGGGAAATTGAGATATTTACCGCATTCCATCTCCCTGCTGTAGCCATGACAACCACTCAGCGGGAAGAGCTGCCTGCTTCACGCAAAAACACACGCACTGACTAACCTACACACACACACTGCTACCCCATAACCTGGACACAGAGAGTGGGAGAGAGATGTGCAGGGTTGACAGTAGCCTAAGGCCTCGAAAGGTATTGATTACCTCTCACGGTTCAACTGGTATTTTTCTAGCTGCATAACTATTACTGTGTTATTGTAACTAGTGGAGCACTTATTGTGGCTTTATGCCCTGTTAATGTTATTAGCGGTTTCTATGGACACCTTAACAGATTGCCGCTGCCGCCGAAAGCTTTGGCAACTCTTTATCCAGTAGGTGAATTGGCAATGAAGCTTCCGTTAATTGAGGAGCGAGACAGAAGGAGAGTGAGAGAGAGAAGGAAATTATCCTGGAGGGGACCGTTAAGGACTCCTAATGTAAGTCCAGAATGAGGACTCTCTGCATGGAGACCTCAGACCCTGATGGTTTTTAGAGCTCAGAGAGAGAGGAAAGTGTGAAAAAAAGTAGACATGAATTAAAGACAATGACAAAGTTGTGATTTATGGAAATCGTATCTTCTGTGTTTTGATGTATACATCCTTAATAGTTTATTCTAATTAAATGACTGTATAACCCTGGCATAGCAAATTACAAGGAGAAAGCCGTCATCTCATCGAAAGATATTTTAGTTTATTTTTTTGTGTTGTACTGGCTGATTGGTCTTCTTGGACTTATGTTGAAACGTAATTTAGGGTGTGTTCACCCATGGTAAGTTTTGGTTTGATTAAAACAATCTCTGGTGTGATGGCTTTGTTAGTAGTTCTTTAATAAGTAAGCTCTGCTATACAAACCTTAGTGTGCACCAAAAGAATTGAAAAGAAGGGTCTTATTACAGAGTGAATACTGGTACAGTTTGCTCAAAGTATTAACATGAACTGGGAACATTTAAATGAACACAATATGTCCATGAAAAAGATAAAATGCTCAAGCATACCTGTTTTTTCTAGTCACACACTCAACCTTTAAAACATGAAGGTTGTCATCGGTGAAGAACTTTTAAAATTAATGTAAGAGTCCATGACTAAAAGGTTCCTTAGGAACCAAAAACTTTTCAAAAGTAATACCACTGTACACTAAAACATTCTTGATTTTTTTTTATATTATTTTTGGCATTTGATAGGGCAATATGATGACAGGAAATGAAAGGTAACTCTTTACTTGAAGGGGTGTTCATGAGACATGAAAAGGCCAAGAATGTGATTGAGATTTTATGCATGCTTATAACAAATGTCGTTACGTGTCATTCGCTCAGTCTTTAAATTATTTTAAATGCAAAGATGAAAGTTTTAGTCTTTGTCATGACAATTTGACATTACCAATACAACAAAACTAAAATAAATCCGCCATACACATCATTGTCATGAAACCATTATAACATGTCATGAATTTTATAACAGTGTCATTAATATATATTTTTACTCAACTAGTTGTGCAAGCTGTCATTATAGTGTTGTTTATAATGTTATTGTACTGAGTAATGACACTTTTAATGAGACATGTTAATGGCGAATACAGTTTGAAAAAGTGATCAGAAAATGTTTGTGACATAATTATAATGGCCTCAATGCAATTATGTTTATGACAGATTTATGACATTTATTTTGTCTTGGTAAGTATCAAGTTTTTAAGACATAGATAAAGACTGGTTGTGATTTATTTTTTATGTCCAGTTGTCATTACTATGAATGCCATCTTGTATAATAATTGAGCAAATGAAACTTAATAAACGTTGTTATAAGCATGCATAAAATCTCATTCACATTCTTGGCATGTGTCATGTCATGATCATAAAGGTTTCATCACAGTCTTTTGAACACCTCCTCAAGTAAAGTGTTACAAATGGAATGGGAGAGAGAGGAGGGAACAGGATTGGGAAAAGTCTACAAGCCGGGATTTGAACTTGGGACACCCGAAGCAATGTTGCGATATATCAGCGCACAAACCACTGTGCTATTGGCACTGACTACTTGATTATTTTAATTAAAAATTGGACATAATATGGACCAAACTCATGTTTACATGACATTTTTCAAATATGTTTTGTGAACATTTTTTATTTAGACTAAAACAGACTAAAACAACCTAGGGAATGTGAACTATATAAATATTAACACACCCCTTTAATGTGTTAGTTCCAGATTTTTATTTTGTTAAATTGTATCATCATCATAGCAATTAATGTCATTGTTTTAGTTGAAAAGAAAGAAATAAATTAGCGTATCATGGCCATGCATCAGTCATTGGAACAAATAGGGGAGCGTGGGAGTAACTGCAGGTAAAATGTAACACGTAGTTTTAAGATATTTGCTCAAGGTTAACCATGGAATGCTTCTGAGGTTTTCCCCACTGTATCAGCAGACGTCTTCCTGCTAATTATTGAAAAAGTTTTATGAAATTTGAATTAGAAACACAGGAGAAACCAGCATAACCAGCATAAAAGTATTTTTTATTACACTTGAGATATATATATATATATATA
>CAIGQQ010026963.1:5444261-5471744 GCA_903798035.1 Danio albolineatus
GTGTGTGTGTGTGTGTTTCAGGTGCCATGCGTGTCTGTTCTCTGGTGTGTGCGAGCATGTGTGCCCATGTGTGGCGGGCTGTTCTTTGTTAGGTAAATCCCAGTTGATTATGCAGTTCATTGTGCCGTTGTGCTGGTGCGGCGGCCAGAGAGCTGAGCGTGGAATTCTGACGGGAGCCTCGCTGCAAGACCAGATGACTCTCATGATTTTCCTGTCCATCTTTTTGTTCCAACGGCCGACGCTGCTGTTCGCACAATCCCTCCGTCTAATCACACGTGCAGGTGTGCCCAACTTTCCGCTGCAGGTAGTGTTTTCCTACAAGAAACACCACACTCCCCCTGCCTGGTAAACCGGCAGAAACCAAATTACTGATCAGCACTCTGGAAATGTGGCTATTACCGAGCCTTGTGCATCTTCCACGCAATTGCTTCCACTTGCTTTTCTTCAGACTTGTTTGAATACTTACAAACACCTGCATTCTTTGGCAGGATGAAATTGGGCTCCTTCATGCATGAATCCTCTTAAACTCTCGCATTTCAAGAGACGCGCAATTGTGTCTGGGCTCTTTTATTGGGCTTTATTAGAGATGGCAGAGTGTGTGTTGGATGGTTCAGTGTGTGTGTGAGGTTTTGCACCGATATGTCATAGATAACCTGGGTTTTATGTTCATTTTAATGAGGTTTATTACATTTAACTGATATTAAGTTTTCGTTATTGCTGCTGTTTTTCCTGAAAGATGTGGCTTTATATTTCACGGTTGTGATATTAGTATCTCGCAGATGCTATTTTATACTTAATAGTGTATATTTATTTCAAATTTCATATTTTAATTCATCACATTTGCTGAGGTTTCTGATGTGAACTTTTTTTTTATGAAATTGAACATTCATCAAGTTAAAAATTAATATTCTTCAAATTAGGCTACATTAAGTTCTAGTCCAGTTGCTTTTGCGTACACCTGCTTTTAGTTCTCTGTGATTTTGGCTGAACTAATGCCAATATTGCACAAAATTCAATTTTAGTGACCCTGCATCTTTAAGCAATTCATCAAAAAATGTTCTGTTGGGAAAAGGGAAAACTCAATTCAATTCAATTTTATTTATAATGCACTTTAAAACAACACAGTTGACCAAAGTGCTGACAATAGAGAGTAAAACAAAGCATAGCACATACTTTGTCTGTAAAAGTTAAGACTGTTGAAATGATTTATCAAAAACGGAAAGCTATACTTTATTGTTAAATATTAGTTTTTATTTTACTGTGTAAATGATCACAGGTTGTCACTAGACACAATGAAGTATATGTTGGCTACAATATAGTCAGTTAATAATATGTCTTTGGTTCTCACTTGTATTAAATTAGTAGGCTTTTACCAAAAGTTTCCTTTAAAAAGCTTGTATTTTTGTATTGTTAAAATGTCCCTAATTAGGGGCCGCCATACACGCTCTCATTCACACACACACACACACACACACACAGACACACACACACACACACACACACACACACACACACACACTTATACACTATGGCCAATATAGTTTATCAAATTCACTTACTGCAGTGGTTCTCAACTGGTTTGGCCACGGGACCCACATTTTTACATGGTCATCAAGCCGCGACCCAAAATTTTAGGAACTGTAATATAATTTTAGGAATTATAATTGATTTGTATTTATTTGTTAACATAAACAAGTAGTGACAGAAAAATCATGAGAAAATCAGCAAGACTTACAAATAAACATTATTTTATTGCTGACATTTAACAAAATGTGTCAAATTATAGAAATATTACAAAGTAAAAACGACAAAAACTGTAAACAGTGGTTAGGGTAAGGAAAGGTTGTAACCAAACAAAACTGAACTGTTATTAAAACATGAACACTGATTCTGTTGAACAGAACAAACCAGCAATATGTAAAATGATTAAAACATCCATAACCATTTTTACATCTAATATGACAGCAATTATAAACATCTGTTTCACTTAACAGTAATTTGGGAAGATAATGAGATAACTGAGTATGTGCTTTACTGATGTGATAAGAGTTTCAAAGTCAGGAGTGATGGTAGACAGTGCTACCCAAAGATCGTGCTTTATGTACAGCTTGTTCCTTTGCTTTGACTCAGGCTGCGCCAAGTAAGAGAAGCCACTTTCATACAAATACGTAGTTCTGAATGGGATGGGTTTGATCGCACACTCAGACCACGAAAACAGAGAGGTTTACTTCACTGAATTTCTTTTTCAGCGTCTTATCACATGACAGTTCCACCAGCTGACTCTCTATGTTGCTCAGCAACGTGCCGATTTCCACGTCCATTCCAAAGGGATCGGTTGTCGAGTTTGCATTTTTAAAAAAAAGTCCGGTATACGCAAAACAAGTTAAAAATTAAACTTTTGTTGATTTTTTTTGACCACACACTCCGCAACCCACTGAAAATGTTCCTGCGACCCACTTTTGGATCGTAACCCACCAGTTGAGAAACACTGACTTATTGTATACCGTATATCTTTGGACTGTGGGGGAAAAGCCAGAACTCCACATAGAAATGCCAACTGGCTCAGCCGGGACTCGAACCAGTAACCTTCTTGCTGTGAGGTGACAGTGCTAACCACTGAGCCCCTGTGCTGCCCCAACATAACAATCTAACAATCAAATATTTTTGAATAAAGGGGCAAGCATCGTTTTTTCCAGACATTACTTTTTGCCACTGTACTGTTGGTTAAATTTGTCAGAATAATACTAAATATTAAGATTTGCTGTGTTTGCTGAGTTTTATTGGTTTTATGATAAAAAAAAATGAATCGTACTATATAATCACACATATTATAGGACTTTTTGAGTTGCAGATTACAAGCAATTGTCATGTTACAGACTAACATGAACAATTTCAGATTGGAGAATGTTGCAGATTTTGAGGCTTTGTAAGCTCTCTGCATGCATCATATGGGTAAATATGCAGTTACTGTTTTATTTATTTATTTTCATTTACTGCTGTTGGCAGACACTATTTATGCCGTTGTTGTTATTTTTGTTGCCACTGTTTAGTGGTTTTTTTTGTGTGTGTGGTGATGCTAGGAGTACCCCAAAATGAAAAATTTCTCATAGTTTGCTCACATTCATGCAGTTTCACACCTGCACTATACTATTTAAATTACTATTACTATTTCGTTCTTTGTTCAACATTCTTCAGTGCATCTTCTTTTGTGTTCCACATAAGCAAGTCTTTCTGGTGTAGAATGACATTAGGGTAAATAAATGATGACAGAATTTTCAGTTTTCTTTTTCAGTTAATTATCCCTTAAGAAGGCATTTGATCGTTAGAAAATATTTTCACTTACAGTTTAAAAACTTCAGTGCACTTCAAACAAACATTATACTGTATAAAATATCATCAAATGTACCTAATAATTAATACAAAAAAGGGCAGCTAATTGAAATTTTACTAAATAATTACATTCTTAAGCATTGCCATTTATATTCTTCATGTTGGAAGATGAATTTTACATTGATGTCACTTTTTTTCAACAATTCTCTCTCTTTTTTGTAGTCTGGCCCTTGAGCCTGGGGTTTGTGTGCCCCCGTTCACTTCAAAAAAAAGCATCAGGTTTATCCCAATTGGCAGTGGACGCACGAGGCAGCCTCTTCCTGCCTCTGTGCCAACATAATAATTTTTTTCTAGGGCACAATGCACAACAACAAAAACAACATGCATGGAAGAAGAGTGACATCATTTGACATTTGCCTTGAACGGCTAAGTG
This sequence comes from Danio albolineatus, assembly GCA_903798035.1. Lineage (NCBI taxonomy): Eukaryota > Metazoa > Chordata > Actinopteri > Cypriniformes > Danionidae > Danio > Danio albolineatus. The sequence goes on from CAIGQQ010026963.1 coordinate 5,448,025, forward strand.
ATCGCCTAAAGAAAAGCAACCCTCTGCCTTCAAAAAAACGCCTTGGACCCCATGTCTCCATCTCCGCTCCACCATGCCCGCTTGGCTTGGGGAGACAGCAGTGAAGGGGCAAAGGGAAAGAGGGCGCGAGGAAACGCTGTGGAATGTGCTGGAGAAGAGAGAAGGGGGGCAATGAGTGAACCCTCCAAATGGCTGTGCAAGGTTCCCCCCCCCCCCCCCCTCCTCTTCTTCTCTCAGTAGACACTTGGAGCTGTCTTTTGTCTCAAGGGTTTGAGTCTACAGTGTGTTGTTAGGACAACCAACAGGAACGGACAGCCTGACAAAGTACAAAAAGGGGAACCACACACACATAGATTGATGGGGAAAGGGCAGAATGAGGGAAAGGATGCCCTGGAGAGGTGTTGGGAGCAAGATGATGGAGGAGTAGCACGCACACACACACACACACAAACGCACATATTTTATGGCTCTCCCACTCCCAGTGTCTCTCCTGTACTATTAGAAGCAGAATGAAACTGCTTTCTGGCGGTATTTGAAAAGAGGGTTAAAAAAGGCCCTATTCAGCGGCCGCAGCCCTTTATTAACACGCGCGCTTCTGTAACAGATGAGGGGGGAAAAATCCCCCGCGCGCACGGAGGTTGGTCTCGTGCTCAGGTATGATGTCCTTTCTGTTCTCGCAGCTCGCCTGCCATTGGTCGTGCGGGGCTCTGAAGGAGGGGGCCTGTCCGCTCCCCCACCCCTCCTCGCGGGGCCCCCTCGCCTCTGTCTGCGCGAGAGTGAATGGAGGAGCGCACAGCTGCACAGCGCTGCTCCAACTCCGAGCGGCCCGACCGGCTGACTGACTGCCTGCCTGCCGCTGAGCCCCCGTCATACCGGCGCTCTGATTGGGTGAGGCGGCATCCACCTGCTGGCTCTCAGTCGACACTACCCGATCTACCTATTCATGATCATCCGAACTGAGGCGCTGGAGCAGGAGGCGCGGGCACCGGAGCCGGGATGACGTGTTCTGAGCCATGCTTTGGAATGAGGAGCAAATGCAGAGCCGCTAACTTTTACCCTCCGCCGCACACTTCACCGTCCTCCTCCGGGCTCTGGAGCAGCCGGACAGACACTTCAGCCGTCCATCATCTCTCTCTCTCTCCTGCTGCTGCTGCTGCGCAATGGCTTCTCTCGTCCGGTCACCGATATTATCGATCAAGGGCTTCTGTCTATCTCGTATCTGACTCACTTATCTCTCACAGGGCAAAACTCGAGTACAATGAGTCAACGTCGAACTGTTAGAACAGAAAAGCAGGTACTGGTATATATGGCATGCAAATCTAACATTTATTTAAAAAAAAAAAGAACATTTCAAAAAATGACTAGGGATAATTATTTTAATAAGTAGCATTGTCCTGGGCTAATCTGTCAGATTCCAATGGTGATTATAACAAATTCAGTTAATCGCTTATGAATATTCATTTGGTATTAGTCATCATCACAACAGTGACAAAGGAATTATTATTGTAAGATTTTTTTGTCATTGAGCTCATCTTTGTCATTGAACTTTGCGGTTCAAATAGCAAGAATCCTCTTATTTTCCAACACCTGTGTTTTTCTGGTGACTCCTGTTGTAGACTATTAGTTTAATCTTTTCGTTTTGTTCTAGTAGTGAATGCAATAGTTCATACTTCACATGCTCTAGTAGATATTAACCATCTTTATAGCAGTGCAATATTCTAGCAAAATACAATAGTAGCTCATCTGTCCCGATTAATAATGCTAGCACTTTTATTTTTTGCTATAACAATCATTTTATAACTATTCTAATAGACTTACACACTTAAAGTGAATTAATTTTAGTAGTCATTTGTAATTTGTGAGTAAAAAAAAAGCAGTAGTAACGAGCATGTTAATGAACGTTATCCTGAATAAATGTACATCCCGCTTGCCATAGTAGCCCACCAGTGTGTAGTGAACGGCAATGTTGCAGGAATGTCACACAGACGTTTCCAGTCGTTTCATCATCATGCGTTGGTCATTCTAATGACATGTATGACATGAGGGACGATTTGTGCTTCTAGTTTTTACAGACCGAACTGCGCTCAGTCATCAGCTGGAGAGCACAGCTCGACCTTCATCGCGATTTATAGCTGTACACATATAACCTGCCTGGTGTTTTATCTTTTTTACAAGTTTTTTTCGTCTCGTCGGTTCGTGCTCCTCCTGTTGCGCGTGCACGGTTCAGAAGCCTCAGTCGCCAGTCGTTTTCTCCGCTTTTACTTTCAGAAATCCCAATGACCGGACAACAGGTGCATGCTGTGGAGGTACAGGTTATAACGAATGAATTTGCTGCCCCCTCAACCATAGCGTAGGCTACTATATGGAAAACGTTAATCAATTTGTCCTCTTTCTTTGGACATTTTAGCTCCGGCGGGTAAAATCTAGCGCTGTTTTTTAAAGTTTAGGGATATGACGTTATTTCTGTCGATGCTGTATCGGAAAGATTGTCCTGTAATGGGCACAACGGTAGTGGTGACGAGTATTGCGGTGCTATATATACAGTAAACGCGCGGCAGACGTGTACTACCGGACGCGTCCACTAGATGTCGCGCGACACCATTAAAACCGCATTTTATTGCATTTTATTTTGTGTGGATGTTTAAGAAACATCTCTTTCATTGCTCTTTGCCCCGTATGGCTTTTTATTCCTATCTGAGAATTGCTCAGGACTCATATAGGGATGGAAGCCATGCAGGGCTGGGGGACTGTGTCATCATGGAGACTTTATATGCCAATCATGTGGCACACATACACCTGTCCTGGCATCGGTCCGGGCACAGATGCCCATTGAGTCTGGCTGGCTGCAGGGAGAATATCTGATTCTGCTCTGCCAATCAATCCACAGAAGGTTCTCTGAAGTCTCATTCACACACACACACACATACATATGCACACACACAGGCTGGACATCTGCTGCCAAATGACGGCGAGGCAGCTGTTCATTTGCATCAGCACCACCAGGTACATCACACACACACACGCACACACGCACACACACACACAGTCTGGAATCAAGTCCAAATGTTAATGAACTTGACTGAATGAGGTTAATGTCCTGTATGATACAAGCTGCAATTTTTGGGGTATTTTGTATTATTTACACTTCTTGTCTGATCTGTGGATGACAAGCGTGTATCACACTAAATTATCAATACGATGATCTGACGTTTGATTGAATTAGCCATTTCTACTTATATTTATATCACAGTTCAGAGTTTGGTAGGCGCAGGAAATCTTTCAATAATAAAAGAATAATAACTGTACAGCTGCTTATGTGTGTGTTTATTTATTAATACATAAAAATGATTCATCTTACCACAGACTTTTGAACAAGGAAATATTTTGCATTAAGAAAATCTGATCTATTTTAAGGACCATAATGATATTATTTAATGATAATATTAATAACATGTTTTCTTCTAAAAATATTTGCAATTATATAAAAATGTTATTTAATAAAAATGAAAATAAAGACTCACAAAATCAAAAAATTAGTTTGAAAAACAAAAAACAAAACCTATTGCAAAGACATTTTTTTTTCATTATTTTCTCCCAAGATTATTTGATGCAATGTGAGTAAAGTTAAATATTGTTTAAAAGGAAAGTTTTTTTGACAAATTAAAAGACCTAAAAAAAATAAAACAAACTATTTTGCGTAATGTAAATTAAATGAAAAGATACATTTCCTAATAGGCAATTTATTCTAGCGTTATAAGATGAAATAATATTAATAAAATAAAAATAAAGACCCTCAATAACAAATAAAAATATATATTTCTTATTAAAATATTGTCAATTCAATCTAGTGCCAAAAAATATCAACAATTACATAAATTATAGTTTTTGGCTCACATATGTAACTATGAATATTACTTAATATTCTAAGAATATTAGCTCAAGCTGATTAGTCATGCTTATAAACAATTATCACTTTTAGCTGGACTTCTGATAAATATATGAAACAAAACAACCTTGCCAACATGGAAAAGAATGAACAAATTTCACGCAACGCCGCCTCCTAGCGTTAGAATACCCACATTACGGTTAGCAGCAGAACGGACGTGACGTCTATTCGCATCTCCTGCAGGCAAAGTGCATGCTTTCTGTGTTATGAAAGGTGGGATGTGATTGTGTTAGGTAACAGTGGTCTTCAGGTTACATTACACAAGTCCACGTGTAATGTAAAGCTCTGGGTCTTTTATCGTCTCTCCGCGACCTCACAGCAGCAACAGCAGAAGAAGGAGAATGGCGAAAAGAAAAGACACTCAGCACAAATCGGACACAAAGAAACCGAAGCAGATTGCACTCAGCAAATCGACATCCAAATCACAAAAAGCCAAAGGTATTTAGGCTCCATAAGATAGACCTTGTCTCTGTGATGTTCCACTAGTCGCTGGAGATGTAATGCAGCTCTGTAGTTGAACGAGTGAAGTGTAAACAGTTTGAATGTAGTGGATCTTACAGACAGATATACGCTGTAGATAGACACTACAGACAGACATTAAGTTGGTTTTATATTTGCACATTGGGACTTTCTCCTTAATACATTTTTATTAAAGTATTCTTTGCTAATTATATTTGGTAAAATCATATTAGCAGCTAATGCCTGTCAAAATACAACATTGTTCACAGTCAAATAAATAGTGCTAATGTTGTTTTGAAGTCATGTTTACATGTGATTTTAGACCGAATATTCAAAGTACCATGGTAAACAATATAGGGAGCAAGTCACAAGTTGTCACTGAGCGGATAAAAAACCAACTTTACCTCAGCTAGACAGCTGCAGTGTGCAGGTGTTTACTCATTCTCGCTTCAGTTCACTTTAAGTGAAAACAGCCCCTCTGTTCATTAAACGTGTCGTCAGTGTATATATGTGGGCGTGTTCTGCAGACATATTTGGGGTTATTTCATTTATTCCAGGACCCCTAAAATGTGAAGTACCCTTTGCTGTAAAAAGGCATCTGTGTTATGTTTAATGTTTTTAAATAAATATGGTTGTATAATAAACAGTGTTCGGGAAAGTTACTTTAGAAAGTAAGGCATTACAGTATTAAGTTACTCCTCAAAAAAGTAACTAGTTGCTTACTAAGTTACTTTTTCTGGAAAGTAATGGATTACGTTACTTGAGTTATTTTTTAGTTACTTTTTCATACCTGCTTGAGGCTTGATCTCTTTCAGAACTTTTTTTGTTTGTTTTTAAATAGAGGAGCTCTGCATTTAATGACACACTGACTGTATAAATTACACCTTCAATTAACTTTAAAAAAATGAATAAAAAAATAATAGAATAATGTTACCTTCTGAGAACGTCCTGATGCTATATGTGTGTGTGTGTGTGTGTTTTACTGTATTGTATTTTTGTCTTATTAGATCAGTAAAATCACTGTCCATTGAGACTATCCTCTTTTATTCTGACTATCCTCACATTATTATGTGTTCAAAATAATGAGAATATTTCCATCACAGAAATTTAAGAATCTGTCTTCTTGGTTTCTGACCGTTCTTGCGTGAAGCTCATTCTTTCATTGAGTGTGATTCAACGTGATTACACCAATTTGAATTCTATCTAAGAATTATTTCTTAAAAATGAATTAATTAATCTAAAATGTAACTCGAGAGTTTTTAAAAAGGTAACTCAAATATTATTACTTAATTTTATGAAAGTAATCTGTTACTTTACTCGTTATAATATTATTATGTAACCCGAGTTTCTTGTAATGCGTGACCCCCCAACACTGATTATTAATAATATGAATGTTTTTTGTAAAAAAAATAACCACCGTTTTTCAGTTTTCAGAAATTATTTAGTTTTTTGCAATTAAACTTTTCAATACCTAATGTAAAAACATGATTTCTAAAAACTACTACAAAGCTCCAGTTTTAGTCATTTCTTCTGTAATTATGTTGTTTGTGTGATTGTATACTTCAATGCACAACATGAAAACACGAGATATGAAAATGACTAAATATTTACCTGCTTTTGCAAATAGACCACATATACTGTATATATAATATTGCAGGTTACAAGTTTATATTTCTAATTATTACTTTTTTCTACCATTATTTTTCTCTTTAATTTCATACTTAATAACAGCGTTCATCAATAGAATAAAATAATCCATCTTAATTATAAATTTCTGTCTAGTGGTTAAAAGTGTAAAAATGTTGTATTCTCTATAAAGCAAAATATGATATTTGCACAAACATACACATGCTTCATTAAATAAAAGACTGAACTATTAGCCTGTCGCTCAGGTAAATCCAACATTCTTGCTGCTGTTGATAAAGGAGGAAAGATATGCTGTCGTTCATCGTTGTGCTTGTACTCATCCTCAACCTGATTGTCTTTTTTTTTTTTTTGTAGAAAATGGTATGGTGACTAAAAAGAACGTCAACAACCCCAGGGTGGCGTCTCGAGGGTCCAGAAAGGTGAAAGATGTTTCTGATCAGATCACCAGCAAATACTTCCAGGACAGCGAAGTTAAAACTGAAGAGCCAGAGGACATGAGTGACCACAGTGAGGACAGGATGGTCATAGAGGACACTTCACCATCAAAACAGGTCAAAGAAGAAGAGGACAGTGAGGATGAGGACGACTGGGAGGAAGTGGAAGGTATTTGTTGTTTTTTTTCCAGTCAGTCGTTTGTTTGCAACCCCAATTTTCTAAATACATTTTTTTGCATATCGTTATGTAAATATAATCTTGTAAATACAAGCAAATGTTGTTTTTTGATGAGTGAAACACGTCACCTCAACCTTCCTTTTAATTACAATGTATAATAGCTTGGGAATTGAAGGTGACTAATTGTTAAAGCTTCACGAGCAAAATCTCTGCCCAATCTGACATGACCCTAAGATGCTCAACTGCATGTGGCTGTCTAATTCTCTTCTTTATGATGGGGAAATACATTTTCATTATATGAGAAAAATCTGCAATGTTAAACACGTTTACTCCATACCCACAATACAACACTGTTTTAGAAAATGCAAAATGAGATTTTATTTTTTGTAATATCCACAGAATCCGTAAGAAAGATGTCATCTTGACAGCAGTGTATGGTTTTGTACTCTCCCATTGTATTCTCTCATGTCAGTGATACCTTAGCACATATAACAGTGTCATTTGCTCTGCTTCACCTCCATATCTTGACAGACATTTGCTTTCTCTTTTGTTGTTCATGAATGTCTGGTTGGTCTCTTTGGTCTTTTTCAAGGCTTTTCTCTGTTTTACATTGCAAGTGGCTTTTATTTAACACCAAAGCATGATACGTTTATGTAATGAGATTTCTCTGGATTCCCTGAAAATTTTCACTATATTATGGCTGCTATATATATATATATATATATATATATATCATTTCAGCTTCGATATCGCAAAAGTCACTTCACAAGATATGCAATGTTGACTCTCGATTATAGTTGAGCAGGAACTTATGTGATTTTGTGGTTTTCTTAATATTTTTATTTCTTGACCAAATATCTACATTTCAAAGCGAAAAACAAGATTATTTTACGTGCCCCACCGGCAGATAATTCAGCTTGTTTTAAGGCAGGGATGTCAAACTCAATTCCTGGAGGGCCACAGCCCTGCACAGTTTCGTTCCAACCCTAATTAAACACACCTGATGAAACTAATTGAGTTCTTCAGGCTTGTTTGAAACCTACCAGTAAATGTGTTGAAGCGTAGTTGGAACTAAACTGTACAGGGCTGCGGCCCTCCAGGAATTGAGTTTGACATCCCTGTTTTAAGAAAAAACTCTTAATAAGTTGAAAACAAAACAATATTTTTACTTGATTTAAGAATTTTTAGACATTTGGAATAGAAACGAGACAAAGCAAAGTAATAAAAGAATTTTTTGCATTGTGATTATGTAATTTCTGTACCTGAATACTCCCCAGAAAACTGTCAAATAGTGTTATTCAAACTATCTTGTGAAACTGTATTCATATCAATATTTACTGCAGAAAAATAAAATATCGCAATATCAGTTTTTTGCAATATTGTGCAGCCCTACACGATGGTAGTTGGGGAGGTATTTGTATTTAGAAATGTGATTTTTTTGACTTTTTCTTTTCTTTTTGGCACAAAATGATGAGCCATGTGCCAAATTTGCCTGCAAAAACTGAGATGCTCCACTAATACCTTAATATGAGCCCTCACCTATTACCAGTGAACTGTTTCATTTGGAAGATCAATGACCTTTTCACTTATGTGTGTTAGAATAAACACAGATTCTTGATTATCATCATTTATTTTTTGGAGGGTTTGGGGATGTAAGTTTTAGATTTCAGTATGAAGCTTTGTTTTTTAACTGTGTGTTTCCTCAGAGATGGCCGGTCCGCTGGGTCCTGTGGACTCGTCAGAACTAGCGATCGAGTCGAAACCTGTGGAGATTGAGATCGAGACTCCAGACATGATCCGCAAAAGGCAGAAGAAGTGAGTAAGGGTTTAACAAGGGTTGGATTGCCAAGGGATGAAATGCTTTAGTGTGGTAAATGTCTGCAAGTTGCAGTCACATTCACAAAAGGAGCTGTGATGTTCAGACAGATGAAAAGAACAATTGTAACACCATGACAACTGTTTCCAGAGAGAAGAGGAAAGCAGAGTTTGAAACGTATCTGAGGCGAATGATGAAGCGCTTTAACAAGGACCTGCTGGTGGATACACATAAGGTGTGTGTGTGTCGTGTGTGTGTGTGTGTGTGTGTGTGTTGGTGTTTCTGAAATTTTTATTCTCTGAACTAAATATAGATCTTCTGCCATTGGAAAGGTTGGAAAGATGTTTGAGTCTTTTTGTTTACTAAATTCTTATTTATTTGAAATATTGTTTTGTTTTAAAGGTACCAAAAAGTTAAAAATAAAAAACTGAGATGCTACTTTCAGTCTGTTAGTTTTAAAAATATCTATTAGCTAATGTATTACAAAATTTTGCGTTTAGAAAATATTAAATTGATAAAAACATCCAAAGCTTGCAGCTTGTCACTTCCTCCTAAATCGGTCAACAATTTTTTTGCACGTCACCACATCAAACCTTGACCAATCAAGTGCCCTCTAGTATCTGAGATTCCCCACCCTCTTCAAGACGCTTTTCATTGGCTTTTCAGTTGTTGCGCATGAGCTCAACCATTCTTACTGGTAGAGCTGTGATAAAAACCAAACGCTATTGGCTGTTTTTTAAAAGTCTTCATTTTACAGTTGAGATTACTTCAAACATTGAATAAAAAATGCACATTTCAAAGCACTTTACTGGACCTATAAATACAGTAAAATCAGTAGTAATATGAATGTTTTTGCTGTTTCATATCTTAATATATTAAAATATATGTATATTTTTTTCTATATTATGAAATGTCATTTATTCCTGTGATGTGAAAGCTGAATTTTCAGCAGTCTTTACTGTCTTTCATGTGTCCTTGCAGAATACAACTCTGTTGTGGCCTATAAACACTTGAATTATGTTGTATTATATTATAGCACTTTATGATAAAATAATGAATGAAGTAATACTGTATTATTGCCAAACAAAAGGGGAGTATTAAATAAAAATACCATTAATTTATAATAAATAAAAAATGCTGTTCTTTATTGTTGACTTTCATTTTTTATGAATTATTGTTAGGCCTGAAATCACCAGCAGTTTTGTGTACTGGTTTTAAAGTAAAATGTCAACAAACAAGTTTCACAGTGTATCGAGTGTCACATTAAATGAATTGTTTTACATTTTGCTTTGGTAGAGTATACTATAAATTATACTTATGCTATTGCAGAATGATGTCTTCTATACTATCATTAGTGAATATAAAATGGTGAATGTTCATTCAACAGCTCTCGACTAACTTGGCTAATTTCCCATGTCCACTTATGTGCATACCTGAATATATTATATCTGTTTCCAAATAATAATATGTAGTAGTATTCAGTCTTTAGTTTAGCCATGACATAAATGTTAAATATGTAAGACATAATGTTCATCCATCCAGCATACTAACGTCTGACACACTTGTAGGAGAAGACAATAAGACTGAAGGATTTTATTCTGCAAAATCCACCAGCTGGATGTACATTGTCCATGGGGGATTACACAGCTATTTGCCACAAAACTAAGCTATTAGACACATTGGTCTGAGCTCTAATGATTTACTAGCTCTTTAATTAAACATAAAGCTTGCAGGAAGAAAATGTCTCAAACGCTGAATACAGAAACATACTTGTGTTATTATCCAGTCACAAGATGGCGCCAAAAAGTCAAGAGCAACGGAGTGCAAGATAAGCGTCAAGATGATTCAAGTACTCCACAGAGCTGTGTAATATTTAGTGCTTGTATTGTTCTGCTGAGTAATTTCTTAATTCTTTTGTCAAACAGGTTCACCTGCTGTGCTTAATGGCCAGCGGTTTGTTCAGAAACAGACTCCTCTGTGAGCCTGACCTGTTGGCTGTGGCCTTGTCGTTGCTGCCTGCTCATTTTACCGCGGTATCCTTAAAACGCATAAACAACGGCTTCCTGGAGGGGCTTCTCAAATGGTGAGCCTGAGAGTATTACACTTGGCCAATTCAATAATGAAAATTCTCTTATTTACTCACCTTCATGTTGTTTCAAAGGCACATAGCTTTGTTTTTTCTTCTGTGAAACATATGAGAGAAAACATTTGGCACCGTTGTTGTTTAGTGCTCATCATCTTTTGAGCCCAAATGAGAAAACATTGTACAGGTTTTGAACCAAGTGAGGTTTAAAAAGATGTACTACTTCTGGACTGTATGCAAATATTGTATTGATCATCTTTGCTCATTTTTGTGTGTGTTAATTTTTATTAAGTAATACAAAAAGTTGTTGTTTTACCCCAGGTTTCAGGTGACTTTCACATTAAATCCTGCCTTGCCAGAGGAGAAGGAGGTGGATTTGAGGACTGTACTGGAAAAGCGAATGGCTTGTTTATCAGCGAGGAACCATGAGGAGATGACCTATGTGAGGGAGAGCTTATTTTCTTTCACATCACAGCCTATAGATTTTGCAAAAAGCTAAATTGCATGTTAAAGAAAGATACATACGATATGCTAGATTTCATTTTATTGTGTGTTAGATACAAGTTGCACTAATGCTCAAAAATGTGGTGTCTGAATGGTATTGATGTGTTTGAAAGAAGATTCTTATGGTCAGCAGGGCAATTTCTTTAATCTAAAGTGCAGTAAAAACAGTAATATCATGAAATCTTGTTGCAAATTGAACTATTAATCCTTTTTTAAAAATGTCATTTCTTCCTATGATGTCTGCTCTGTACTTTCAGCAGTCAGTGGCCCCTCATGTTTCAGGAATCATTAAATGTTAAGCTCAGTGCTTAATAATGCATTTCTTATTATTACTAGCGTTAAAAACAGTTGTACTTGTGTTTTTACAAGAACATCATCACCTTTAAAGCATTCTTGCTGTATAAAATTTGTAATTGCCCCCTAAGAAAGCTTATTAACCCCAAACATTTGAACAGAAGTGCATTATTGAGTTAGTTAAAGGGATAGTTCATCCAAAAATGAAAATTACCTCATTATTAGCTTACCCTCATGGGGTTTTACATCTTTGAGTTTTTTTCTTCTGCTGAACATGAAAGAAGATATTTTGAAAAAAGGTTGCCCATCGACTTAAAAGGAAATAAAAATTACAATGGATGTCAATGGGTCCCAACATTGTATGTTTTGTCTTTAACAGAAGAAATCAAATAAGTTTTGAAACAAGTGGCGAGTAAATGATCACAGATTTTTCACATTTAGGTGAACTATCCCTTTAAGATTTTTACTCAACACTGTTTTCAACTTAAACCATTTTGACCACTCATAAAAATATATTCACTGTTCAAACATAACATAATTTGCGTGAATTTGACATGTTTGATATGTGCGAGTACTTGAAAAACAAAGAAAACAATTGCCGTATTAGAAATTGTTCCCCTTGTTCACTATTCCCTACATATGTCCACTAATACAGTTCACTTGAAGGAGTGAATGAAATGAGTGAGCGAATTCTAGGAAGGGATGTTGTTCTGTTTGTGTGTTTTGCTGCTTGACATATCCCTCAAGCTGGTGAGATTTAAAACTTTATAAACAGACCATTTGATTATTATTTAACCCTTAGCGAGCTGACTACTAGTGTTGAAACAAAGTAATTTGATTTCTGTCAAGTATAGAAACGTTACTTGAATATTTTATTTTGAAACTGTCACTAATTGGATGCCGCCATCTTTTGGTCATATGTGAAAACTCTCACAGTGCGTTTTGTTTATTTTCTAGCTGTTGAGTGTACATGGGCTGTACACTCATTATTGGAGTGCATTGTGGGATTTAGGGCTGTGCAATATGGACAAAATAATCATATTGCGATTTTTATTTATTTATTTTAAAAAAAATTATTTTTTTTGAACGAATATTGCGATTGAGATTTTTATTTGCGATTTATAGTATCAATTTCATAAATAAAACTGTAGTAAAATTGTCTTTAAAACAGACAACATAAAATAAATGAAGATTAAATAACCTCACCTCTAGTTAAACACATACTGTAGACAGTAGTACTAACTGCTTGATAAACAAAACTGTAATAAATTGTCTTAAAAACAGACAACATGAAAAATAAAGATGAACTAACCTCAGTTCCAGTCATAACAATAAATAAAAACTAATTTAAATCAAAACCACCTATTCGGTTCTCCTTCTCAATTTCGTCGTGTGTGGAGTGAGATCTGATTGGTTAACATCTTTCTCCCACTCAGCTTAGCTGTAATTGCCTGGTGTGCTGCATCAGCTCTGATTGGTTAACATATTACAGTCATGCTCACAAGAACGAGAACAAAAATCGAAATAAATTAATAGATAAAATTGTAGCCTTTACGATTTAGAAATTGCATGTGCTTAAATGGCTTTTTTTTTTTTTTTTTAATTGCACAGCCCTAGTGGGATTGATTGATTGCATCTACTATGGTTTCAGACCACATGAGAAATCGCTGCACCCTATAGTGCACTATTTAAGGTTAGGCTAGGTATGGGCCGATAACCCAGGTTTACTGCGGTTTGAAGAAGTCAGAGTTTTAAAACCACAAACATTTTCTGTTATATCATTCCTAAGGTATATGTAAAGGTTTTTTAATGTGGTTTTATTTGTTGTGGAAAAAAATCTGTGTTTTTGTAACTAATGAAGCTAGCAGAAGTCAATTATTTATTTTAATAATTTAGCTTGACACGTTTACTGTTCCAAAAATCATAATATTTTTAACCAGGGTTATCATACCATAAGAAGCTTACATCGGCCCTTGCCTAGTACAGGGGGCAATTTCGAATGATAGACTGCATGACCATATGTGCTCAAATGTATAGCATTTATTTACATAGTTACATCGCCATCTACTGGCCTGGCATGCAAAATACAGTTTTAGTCTTTTGAATAGCTGTGTTTATGGGGATCATTGACAACTTGATCATCTGTATAACATTTTTCAAGGTTTAGTACATTTATAAATTTGGTTATGACCTGTGATGTCACTTCCTGTAGCTGTTCTTATTGGTGTTGCGGTCATTACGCCTCTTCTGTCGTTTGGTGCTGTCACTGCAACCCCTTCCTCTGAAGCCGCCGCCTGCCACCAAGGTGACATTTCTGGTCTCTTTCGTGATTCTATTGCTTCTTTCTTTGGGATTCTGATGAACTGAGTGATTTTATGTTATTTTTAGAGCAAGACCACGCCTACCAAGAACTCTCCTGAAAAGCCTCAGTCTGAGAAATCCTCCCCAGAGGTTAAGATATCACCCGGATCTAAACGCCCATCATCTGCCACTGCTGTAGCAAAAGAGGGCAGAGGTGGAAAGAGAAAGAAAAAGAAAGATGGAGGAGGAGAGAAAGAAGCAGCAGGGCCCCAGAAACCCAAAAACAGTAGAAGAAGAAGCGTAGCTTCAAAGGTGTCTTATAAAGAAGTCGACAGTGAGGAGGAAGATGAGCAGAGTGAAGAAGAGTTTCAGCCGAGCAATGAGGACGACAGTGAAGACTCAGATGGAGCCGTGAAAATATGCAGGAAGTCCAAAGTCAAAAGCAGAAGATCAAGCAAAGTCAAACAGGAGGAGAGAAGCGAAGAAGATGATGAAGAGGAGGAGGAGGAAGAAGAAGAGGAAGAAGAGAAAGAGGTGAAGAAACAAAGACGTAAAAAAAAGCAAGGGAAAGGGGCAGATGAGTGGCTGGAGGTGTATTTGGAGAGCAGCGGAAGGTGGGTGTGTGTGGATGTGGATCAGGGCGTCGGGCAGCCGCAGCTTTGCTCTGATCAAGCCACTCTTCCCATCACTTATGTGGTTGGGTTGGATGACGAGGGCTTCATGAAGGATCTTGGCAGCAGGTATGACCCCACCTGGCTGACGTCATCACGGCGACGACGAGTCGACTCTGAGTGGTGGGAGGAGACTATGGAGCTCTACAAGTCTCCAGATACTGAAAGAGGACAGGAGGAGGATCAGGAGGTATGTGTGTATCCGAAATATGTTTATGCCTGCTATTAAGATGCTGTTAAGATGTTTATTGATCATTTTACCACATGTACAGACATGCAGAGAATTGAAATTAAGTTACTCTAAGACCTTAGGCTCTTACAAATAACACTAAAGGTGGAATGTAAAATTAGGGTGTATTCATGTGCATTTTGTCAGTTAAGCCGGTTCTGTAATCAGCTGTAAGTCTCCAGCGTCTGCTTTTAAATGAAGCAGCATTTACTACACAGAGCCATAGCTCACTGACAAGCTACTTTAAGTAGACGATTTAAATATTATGATTCTGAAATAAAAGATAATAAGTCTGCAATTTGACAGCAGTTCTCATTGATCTATGGCTCTGTATTGCTGCTACATCTGAAAGTACCTGAATATACCACATTTAACAACATGGTATTACTCAAACTCACTTCATAACATCTAAAATCCTTCTGTGAGATGATTTTGTAGTCATGTGATTATTAGTCATTTGAATCATTAACAGAAGTCAAATCAGAGATTTTCTAAACTATATGGAGATAAATATCTGTGTATAACTCACTATTGAAGCGTAATGGCTAACATGGATTCCACAAGGCAACTTCAACCAATCACAGCTGACTGACCTAGCTGACGCAGGATTCCCTACCCTGTCTTCTCTTAAAAAACAAAAACAAAATAAATATTGGGTAAAATGTATAATTGATTCAGCATGAACATGGTGTTTTGTGTAAAACATGTTGAACAGGCTTTCAATTGATTAAATGACTAGTTATTTCCTCACAAAAGCAGCTTATTCGGTGTAGTGAAGACTCTGCTCCATTGACTTTCATTAAAACAAAACAACCTCTGGTTTACTTCCTCACGTACTGGCTTTAACATGAGCCTCTACACCTATTCATCTAATGATTTCCGGCTTGTCATCTATTGGCTTTGGTAAATCCTCTGATTTTGTGGCATATTTGCAGTTTCTGTGCGAGAGTGCCCTCTGGCCTTTAGAGGAGATTTACTACAGATCACAGAGCCATGCTTCCCTGACAAGATGTGCATGAGAATACAGCTTTTGCTAAATCATGATTTGGATTTCATTTCATCATGCGGTCCTATGAGAAATATACTGATAAACAATACAATTTAAGTATAATATAAAAAAAAACAAGTAAGAGGACACGACAAACCAGTGAAATAAACAAACGGGTGCAGTTGACCACTTCCAGAGGTTATTGAAAACCAATTAGTTTACGCTAAGAACTAACTGCTCTCTTAGTGTAAATGCTTTTGTTGAATGCGGCTATAGGGTTGTCAAATGAGCTTGTATATGAGAGATCTGCTAACAGCTGATAGACGTGGCTTTCAAATGCTCCATTGTCTAGGTATCTCTGTTCATGCTTGGTGAAAAGCTGTGAAAATTGGTGAAGTGATGACCTACAGAGCTAATCACGTTTATATTTGTTGAGTAAGTGAACGCATTGGCCAATCAGCGGTGTAATAAGGACGTGCTCAACAGTGTTCATATGTTAGTGGGCAAATAGGCATGGGTCGGTATAAGATTCTGACAGTATGATAACCTTAGATAAAAATATCACGGTTTCATGGTGTTGTGATTACTGCTCTAAAATATATTCTTTTTAAACACAAAATATTTTATTTTGAGAAACATTTATAATATTTTGTTACAGTAAACATGTCAGGCTAAATAATTCAAATGAATCATTGACTTCTGCTGTCTTCGATGACTTCTTTACAATTTAAAGTGGCATCTTTGGATATCTTTTCTGCTGGAGATACTGTTGTCCTTAAAAAAACGTAAATAAAAAAATCTTACTCATACCTTAGGAATGGTAGAGCAGAAAATTTTGTCTGTTTTAAAACCTTGACTTTTCCAAACCGCGGTATACCTTGAAAACGGTTATCGTCCAATGCCTAATGAGAAATTAATGTTTTTAAAATTCCTGTATCGACTGGTAACAAATTTGATAGGTTTTGTTTGTTTTGACAAACCTACTTTCAGCAGCCACAAAACACCACATAGTCTCTAGCTACTGACTTAAGTACACCAAAACAAGGTATTCAAACTTGATTGCGCTGTACAAAACCACTCAGAGGATGTTTTAAATAGCAGTTGCCATTCACATCGTTTTTTTTATTTACATGTTTTTCTGGTCACTCATAACATCGGTTCATCCATCAATAATAATCATGCATTACAATAAATGCTCCTGTGAAAGTAATATAGAGTGTGAACAAATGAGTGGGAGGACTAATTTTAACACAGGTGGTCACAAGGAGCATTTGAAGATAATAATATCAGCTGGAAACAGTAATGCGTTTCGAACATTGAAATTTGGTAGCACCAGATGGAAACAGCGCCTTACACTTTCATTCCGGAATTTGGATCAGTAAGATACAAAAAAAACCCTCACTTATCCAGTACTAAGGACATGAATGACAGAAAGGGTATTTATTGTGAAAATATATATATATTTAAAATAAATGCTGTTCTTTTGTACATTCAAAACATAAATAAGTCTTACTGACCCTAAATGTTTGATAGATAAACACAGACATATTATTTTAAACAACAAGACTCGGTTTGTTCCTCATTCACAGATGCAGGCAAAGTTACTGGACAAGCCATTGCCAACATCCGTCTCAGAATTCAAAAACCATCCGCTGTATGCACTGAAGAGGCACCTGCTGAAATATGAGGCCCTTTACCCCGCTACTGCCGCTGTCCTGGGCTACTGCAGAGGAGAGCCTGTTTATTCTCGGTAAACTTTAACATTCTATATGTGAATGTGTGCAGGCATCACAATGTTATTTGTACGGTATGAAATATAGGTGAATATACCTTTGTTAATCTGCTTTAGAACACTTTATTAAGTTACTTTTATGTTATAAGCAGTAAACAGTAAATGACTGACTTCAAACTGTTTGCTATTTTGTCAAAATAAATAAAATAAAATAAACAGCATTTTAAATCCTACAACTAGTGAATGTAGACACAACAGTGCTTATAATGGATGTGTCAGAATATATTTCATTTATATTTAGTATTTTTTAAAGATTTACTGGTTAATAACCATGGTTATTAACCTCACTTGTTAACCTTAACAAACAATAAAAATGCATTCATTTATTAAATTTAAGCCATGCTAAATGCATAGTTCATCAATAAATGAAGATTTACATGCTTTTCACTCTCCTTCAAGTGGTTTCAACCCTTTATGAGTTTCTTTATTCTATTTATTTATTTGAAAAGAAGCTGAAAACCTGTAACCATTGACTCCCATAGAAGGAATAACAAATACAATGGAAGTCAATGGTTACAGGGTTTTTCAAAATATTTCAAAATATCATATTTTGTGTTCGACAGAAGAAAGTTAAATTATTGCTTTAATATTAGTCAAACGATTAATTTAGTATTTATTTAGATATACTCTTATCATGTTTATTACTATTTTAGTTAGTTTTAGTGAACATTGGTTTTAGTCATTTGATGTCATTTTTGTTAGATTCTGTTTATTTTATTTAATTGCCAGTGGTAATTTTAGTACTTCAGTTAACCTTTCTAATGTTTTCTTTAACATAGTTTCTTTTTAAAATCCAATTTGGTCTATTTTTGTTTATAATATTGATGTCTTTTCAGAGACTGTGTGCACACACTCCATTCTAGAGACACCTGGCTGAAGGAAGCAAGAACAGTTCGACTCGGAGAAGAGCCATACAAGGTCTCATCTGATCATAATTTATTTTGCCTTATAACTACAATTGATGACAAAACATATTTTCAACCCTGATTATGAAATTCTGTCTCTCAGATGGTGCTTGGTTTTTCCAACCGTTCCCGTAAAGCCAGGATGATGTCAGAGCAGAAAAATGTCAAGGATCTGCCTCTTTTTGGAATGTGGCAAACTGAAGAGTACCAACCTCCGATTGCTGTAGATGGCAAAGTGAGTTTTTAAAATAACCTTTACATAAAGATGCAGTGATCTGTATTTATTATTTATTCATTTATTTTTGCTAAAGTTCTGATCTGCATTTTTATGTGTTGCAGGTGCCACGCAATGAGTTCGGGAACGTGTACATGTTTAAGTCGTGCATGTTGCCAATAGGATGTGTTCACGTCCGTCTGCCAAACCTGCACAGAGTGGCTCGGAAACTGAACATAGACTGCGCTTTAGCTGTGACCGGGTTTGATTACCATTGTGGATTTGCCCATGCGGTGTAAGTTTGAGTGTAAAGTTAAAGATTTGCTTTTTCCAAATATAAACTATTTTTAATTACGACACAATACTTCTCCAACGTTAACGAGTTATCCTCAATCCACGTGTTTACTTATAGGATAAATGTCTTTTACACATAGTGATGACCAAATATTATGGGAGCTTATTTTAAACTTTTTATCTTTTCTTTGCAATTGTGATTTATTATAATATATTAAATATCAAAATTTAACATCTTGTAGTTACTAAGAAAAGATGGTTTCCATAAAATATTAAAAATAAAACTGTCTAATGTAACAGAGGTACTGCCCATGCAGAGGTACATGACTGCAAATTGAAAAGTGTATGTCTGAAAGTGTAAGACTGAAAGTGTATGGTGGACTGGATCTCCAGTGAGTCATGATAGATTGTTCTGAATCTGATGTGGATCAATATGATTTTTCTAATATTTTAGTTTGAACTTCTTTTATTTATTTATTTATTTATTTATTTATTTATTCTGAAAGAAAGAATCACTGAAGTGAAAACTGACTGAAGTAAAATACAATATTTTATTAGTATTATATATTCACACAAAAAATTGAAGTGACAGTAATGTTATTTTTCCTCATGGTCTCTTTTAGAACCAGGTTAAAACATATAAATTTAGTATTTTTGATCAAGACTAAAAGAACCTAGAGTACCAAACAGCACGTGTTCCTCTTCAATCTGCTCTAAAAGTACCTGTTGTTTTTTTGTGAAGGGAAAAATGCATACTTTTGAGTGTCCCAAATTGTGGGATGTGATTTATAATTGTATTTAATGATCTGTAATTTGATTGGTTGAATGTGTTTCAGTAACGATGGCTATATCGTCTGTGAAGAACACGAAGAAATCCTGAAAGAGGCCTGGGAAAATGAGCAAGATATTCAGCAGAAGAAAGAACAAGAGGTGTGTTTATTTCTTGTACCTCAAATCTTGCTCAGTCTAAAAAGACTGTAGTGTTATAAAAATGTACTTGTGAAATAGCTCTGGAGTGAAAATGTTGTAACATGCCTGTTGTGATGTTTGAGCAGAAGCGAGAGAAGCGTGTGGTGGCCAATTGGACTCTGCTGGTCAAAGGCCTGCTAATAAAAGAGAGGCTGAAGCGTCGCTATGGGCAGCAGGGCCTGGCTTCAGGGGCGGGGCTTAAGCAAGGAAAAGAAGGTGAGGCTGAAGGACTGTCCTCTGATGAGGAGAAAGAGGGCGGGGCTCAGACAGCTCAAGCTCCACCCTCTCTGACTGCTTCATGGCCACAGAACAGGCAAGAGGAAGCAGAGGAAAAGATCGTAAGACGTGTAACTAGACGAGAGAAGCGTGGAGAGGAGAAACATCTCTTCCCTTTTGAAAAAGTCTGACTAAATTTGGTTTTAATCACTATACTGTTATTTTTCCTTTGTTTAAATGTTTTTTCTACATTTAAAAGTTTGTTTCTCACTGTAACCGTCACCGACCTTTTATAACTGCTGTATGCAGAGGATTTTGTAGGTGTTAAAAATGTATGTTTAGTCATCTTTTCATACTCTGCGTTTGTTTATGCATCAGAATACATATTTTTATAGAACATGCTGCTGGGAAAAAAACATGCAAATAAACAAATGTTTTGTTGCAGCTTTTTTTGTATGCGTGAATTAGATTTCCATTTATGCACTTTGCACATGGATCCACGCTTTCATGGTGTTGATGCCAAATTCTGACCCTACCATCTGAATGTTGCAGCAGAAATCGAGACTCATCAGACCAGGTAACATGTTTCCAATCTTTTTTTGTCCAATTTTGGTGAGCCTGTGCGAATTGTAGCCTCAGATTCCTGTTCTTAGCTGACAGGAGCTGCAACCGGTGTGGTCTTCTGCTGCTGTAGCCCATCTGCCTCAAGGTTGGATGTGTTGTGGTTCAGAAATGCTCTTCTGCATACCATTGTGGTAACAAGTGATAAAGTTACTGTTCCCTTTCTGTTAGCTTCAACCAGTCTGGCCATTTTCCTCTGACATCTTGCATCAACGAGGCATTTGCGACCACTTAACCATTCTCTCTGGCCATTTATCAGGGTTCATACAAGCATGAAAAACTTGGAAAAGTCATGAATTTTGACAGGACATTTTCCAGGCCTGGAAAAGTTTTGGAAAAACTGAAAACCCACAAGGTTTTGGAAAAGTCATGGAAATTAGTTTAACAAATGTCTGTAAATTTAAATACAGGTTAGTTTTCTTTACTTCTTTTCTGCCCATGGTCAAACACATGCTCTCACATTATTAGTGCTGTGTGTGAACATTTATCTAAATAAATTTTACAAAGATATAAAGACAAATTTAAACTAAATAGATTGTTGCATGTTTTATGATATGCTGTAACTTTGAACATGCATCATTTTTCTTATTATTTACAACGTATACAGTACATAGACATTACAAGAAACATTAGTTCATTAGTACATTAGAAAATTTACTTGAAAGTCTTTGAGAAGTCATGGAAAAGTCATTGAATTTTAGTAGTAAAATCAGAATACATATTTTTATAGAACCTGCTGCTGGGAAAAAAAAACATGCAAATAAACAAATGTTTTGTTGCAACTTTTTTTGCGTGAATTAGATTTTCATTTATGCACTTTGCAGATGCTTTTATGTAAAGCACTGTGTTGAATTATTAGTTCTAAACAGACCTGGGCATTGTGTTGCATCTTTCAAATTGAATAATATTGAAAACAGCCCTTAGCTCATTATTAAAGACCTCTTAAAATGGCCAGACAAGCATTTTACTTCCCTGCATTCATGTATTTTCTGTTGGAATAGGAAACTTGGCTTACCTCAGAGCTTACTACCATACTATAGACTTTTACTTTAGTACTAAATTTAGACTTTTGCTATAGTAAGATGTTGCAGAAATTGAAAATTATTGGACACGGGATGCATAGTTTTTTTTTGTTTGTTTGTGTTTGTTGAATCAATTGTTATCCAATAATAGACATGTCTATAGTATACAAGAGACTCTTATAGACACCTTATGTGAGGGTCCTATACCCGCACTTGTGGTATTGTCCACTTGAGAGTAAATGCAAATGACAGGAAGTCAGCAAGACTATCCCAGATCTAGTTAAGCCAAAGCTCTGTGCCTCTAATGCATAGTAAATCCACACCATCACTAATACCACTTTAGAGTGCCCAAGTATATCATAAATAATATTCAAGAAAATCCCAGTTTTTAGTGTTCAAAGTAATATACATGAAAGTGTTCTTTTGGCAGATTTTCATCTGTGAAAAAAGAGATGTTTCACGTGTGATTACACATATTAACCTTGTGGTTGCCTGTAAGGGTTGACAGTAAAACAATTTTTTTTGCACATTGTATCAGTGCATTTCAAACTGAACAGAAAGTATTAAATTAGAATCTACAAATGAACTGTGCATTTTTCTCAAATGTCAGATAGCTTTAGCAAAGCGACATGTAATACCACTCTATGAGGATTGTCTCAAGTTCTACACATTATGTCATATCTGGGCTAAATACAAATGATCTACTGTGGGTTACTAATGTTTGGTGAAGCTTCCGACCACATTCCGGCCTAAAGCTCTTGTCTTTTAACCAGCAACGATTACACTAGATTCCTGCTTTTTAGAGGTCTGCTGTTGTCTCATCGACACTGCTTGTGCTTCCTCTAATGAAAAACACCACAGCTTTCAGTCAACATAATTAGCCGTTTTTAGGAAAGATATCACTGAACATTAACCTTAACAAAAACACTTTTCTGACTGAAGTTTAAAAAAAAAATCATCTCAGTTTTTATTTAACATGAACACTGTTGTTTGTATCTCTGGTCTGTTATTTTAGCAGTTCCCGCTACCTATCAGAAAACACTAACCAGTTTTGAATTCCAGTTTGCAAATGGCAAACATTAACATTGTATTTTTCTCTACATATGTCTCTTAATTTATTTGCCCACATTGTTTTGAAATAAGCTATGTGTTGATCGAGGCCATCCACTATGTGAAGTTTCATAAACTAATTTCAAGAGGAGCACGTGATATGATTAAGCACGCCTGGCTGCTCATCTGTAATCAGTAACAATCCAATCAGAGCGATCCAAGCTTGCTATAAATGGATCGTTTTCCCTACTGCTCTGTCTTCGTTTTAAAAAGAATCCTCCCTTTTCTAAAGGGGAGCTTTTGAGACCTGCCTGATCTCGGATCCCCTTATATGCTTATTGACTTAGTTTCAGACATTTCATTGCTAAGGAAAGAAACTCAGGATACAAAAAGTCAATGAAAACTAAACCTAAACACTGACATAAATTGACATTCACCTGTAAATATCTTTATTTTCTGATTATCAGCGCTTCAGTAAAACTTTCCATAAAGTATATAACAGTATTCATGTGATGCAAGCCTTGAGTTATTGTGATTTGGTAGAGTAAATAGACTGATCACACGTTATTTTAGTATCCTACAATGCTGAGAGAGACTAAATATTTTCTTATTTGTTTAAAAAAACGTTATTATTCTGTTTAACACTGTTTGTGGAGCTGAAAGAGTATCTGGTTTGCATTGCTTGATATCAGACATCATTTGCAAAACATAATTTTGACAGAAAACAAGACCACACTTCCTTTTTCTCTGTCCGTTGGGGTTCTTGATCTTATATTTAGATTTACTTTGTTCCTCGGTTTAGTAGAAGGTTGAATGAAGTCACCAGAGTCAGACCAACTTTAACAGAACATTTGATCTATTACAGATGAAAATGAAGCTGACTTTCTTTCTCCTAGTCCTCTTAAAGAATGTCAGGATGTCAGTGACTGGATGCTGTTCAAACCTCATGCCAAATTTTTGCCACCTCATACAAAACCATTTTAAATCCACACGATCTGGCAACACTGGGGCTAGATCACAATATAAGCCACATCACAAGCGAGTTCAAAAATATATTTTTTATTATAAACATACACAAAGATCAAAT
>CAIGQQ010026963.1:5472144-5522395 GCA_903798035.1 Danio albolineatus
TATATATATATATAATGGCTATATATATATACAAGGTAAATATCACCATAGTTTTTCTATAACTGCACTTTATAATTGTATACTGTATTCTGCACTTGCTGCTTTTGCAATACTGGTAAGACCTAAACTGCATTTCATTGCGTTGTACTTGTACATGTGTAATGACAATAAAGTTGAATCTAATCTAATCTAATTTCTAACTAAAACTAAAACTAAAAGTTATTTATATAGATGAAAAGTGTAATGAAATATTGATTTTTATTTGGCTTGCACATGTACTTGCTGAATTATTTCAAGGAATAAATTGCAATATTTCAAGAGTAATTAAATGAATTTAAAAACACATTATTTAATTTACCAGAAACAAAAATATAACATCACACTGAATTCATTATTTTTTGTGTGCCACCCCAAAGATTTGCTGCGGCCTCTTCTGGCCACCCCTAAGAAAATTTTCTGGGGGTGCCACTGCTGCTGGCTGGCAGTTGACAGCTGTTCTCAGTTTTATTTTGCATTTATTTATGTATATATATATTTTTCCACTTTTTTTGAGAGCCTCTTCCTTCCTAATAGATCAGAGATGCCCAAAGTAGGGCCCGTGGGCCAAAGTTGGCCATTGTAACCTTTGATTTGGCCCGCCATCCCATCTGAGAGTGAAAGTGAGAATGGGGGCAAGAAATATGTAGGCAAATTCCTTTAACACAGAGATTGTTTCTAATTTGACGTAACATTTTTTTTTGTATTTTATTGCTGAGCTACAAAAAAGCTTACTCAAATTAAATGTTTCAATTAATGTTCTAAATCAATCAGATTTTTAAAAAATGTAAATATTGTCAGTGGACGAATAGAGGACAATGCAGAAGACATCGGCGAGCAAATCAAGGCAACAGCTAGTGTACTTCTGTTATAAATGAGATTGTTTTGTTTGTACTATAATAAGTTTATTATAAACTGTAAAAAATGTATTAATATAAAGCAAAGTTTTCTAATCATTTTTGAATATTATTAAATAAATTAGAAAATTAGCTGTGGCAACAACATTTACCTTTGGCCCTTCATAACAAAAGGTTTGGGCACCTCTGCAATAGATATTGCCATTGTTATATTCAAATGTTACAGTATGCTTTGCTCTTCTGCGTGTAGTCCACTTCCGAAGTTACATCTCAAGGTAAAGTTTTGTTGTGAACTACATTAATATAACGCATACATTAATGCCACACATCCATTTTATATCAATATTAACAGGCTACACGACTGATGTTAACTGAAGCAGGATTGTCAAGTACGGGCTTGTACTAAGGCCGCCTTTGTCTTTTTTCCTTGTACCGACAAAGCGCGTTGCACACTGTAAATCAGGTTCTTGTTTTGCTGACCTACATTAGAATGAGCGCGTGTGTGTTTGACTGCAAGTATGTATGTCAGTTTTGAGTAGGTAGGTGTGTGTGTGTGGCCCCTCCTCGGGAACACAAATCCGCTCGCAGTGGAAAACAGCCTCGCTCGGGACTCGGAAGTGACGCTGCTCTAGAATCCCCCCGTACTTCCGATCTTCAGCTCTGCTGCGACTCATCTAAGCAAACGGATCGGATCTCTGTCCAAATATCTGCGTTCAGTCTGCGTCGAGTGGCGGTCCGACGTGGTCCGGCAGGTGAGTACCGTCGGGTGGGTCAGGGGGGCTTTACGCTTTCAGAGCTGCGGCTTAATCGAGCGGCCTTGTTTACATACGAATCCCCGAGCTGGAGTGTGCGCAGGCGGATGATTGCGAATAAAGCCCTTAAAGCGATATTAGACATCCCGTGTATTTACTTCACCGAGTTTAACTATAACACGTGCATTTTAACCAGCGGGATGTGTGCACTGGAATTCTAACTCTATGATATGTTATAGGGGGGGAAAGGATGACTTTGCACATCGATCGCGCTGCTGTATATTTATGCGCTGATCTGGAGGAGCAACAGCTGGTGCGGCCCGAGTCATATGGAGTAAACAAAGCACAGGCTGTACTTTCAGGAGCGTGAGTTTGCAGTCTTTGCTCAGCCACTACGCACTTAAACCGTGATCCAGCTGAGCTTGATATTATGCATGCCACCCCGAGTCGCGCTCTATTTATAGCCCCGGGTGGAATGCGAGGGACTGACGGTGCACGAGCGGGTGATACCGGGCCAGGTCGTCTTATGACTGTGGGGTTCGGATGGTACCAGAGCTGTTGAATTAAAAGTGCGAGTTCGGTTCAAATTGGTGACTGTCATCATATCAGAGATCTGATCCCTGAGATCATCAGTCACGCGGCTTCCCTCTGCTCCTGCTGCCCGCTCGGACTGTCTGTCAGTACGCCGTGTAATCCGGTAAAACGAAGCACTAAGCCGCTCTGCATGTGAGGTTATGATTGTCTTACGCTCAAAGGGATGCTTGACCGCTGGTAATACCGGGACAAACGTACTAGCGTAACCTTCAGAGAGTTTCCCAAGGTGTGTTGATCTGTAAATAATGAAGCAGCTCCTTGACCAGTAGTTTAAGCTCAGCAAATGTCCTTGAATCTGAGTACAGCAGCAAGGCCACTTTGGCCATAAAATTTGTGTTCTTGAAAATCACCAGTCCAAAGTTTGTTAAATGTTTTTTTTATTTCAAAGGGATATTATTTTAGATAGCCTTGTAGAAAGACTGATCTACTTTGAGGAGGACTTTAGGCTACAGCTTTATATTGAAGCTGTTACTTTGTGTTATTTGAACATACTTTTGAAAAATTGTTTTATGTAGACTCCCTGTTGGAAAACAACTACATTACCCATGATTCTCCTCCTGTGATTTAGACCAATCAGTGATGTGCAACATGTATGGCAACATTTGATTGTAGTTCTTTCTCTCCTTTACTCAAACACTTTGTTAAATTTTCAGGTTTTTAATTGTTTGTGTGTGTGTCAGTTTTAATGTTGTTGTTCATGTTGTAGTTTGCTTCAGGGCTTCTAGTTCTTAAACAGACTAAAATGGCCATCGAATAAATACTTCTGGATTCTGGGCAGAAAAAAGTGGATGTGCACCATTGCGTTTTGTTAAGCAACTCTGTGGAATATGAGATTCTGATGGCGCCACATGTTTCAAAATAGATTTATTGGTTATCAAGATATTGTACCAGTTATACCAATTGATTTTTCACGTCCTCCTTTTTATTTCGTTGGAAAATAATAATTAATAATAATATATCTATTACATTCCTGATATGTAGTATTCTTGAACATTCTGTCATCTTTTTCCTCTCACAAAATTAAATCATTTCAACTTAAATTTTTCATGCCCATGAAATTATTTATTATGTTGCCTTGAAGTATGTTTAGTCAGCTGTTCCTTTTTTCCAAAATAAGTCCCTTCAGGATGATGTCAGACTAGCTGATTAAAAATAATACAAACTTTAGTGTCCCACTATGCTTTTTTGGATAATACAGTGTAACATAAAACATGATATGGAAGTATATGAAAGTAAAATATCTGTAAAGCTTTAAAGTGCACAACAAGTAATTGACTCTGAAAAGAAACATGCTTCTGAGATGTTTCGTCAATAATTTCAAGAAAAGATTGCTTTGAATGACCCTCTTCAGGCACTATAAAGAAAAAAGTGATCCTGCAATGTATATTATATGACAATTAACATGGTTTTCGGTAATAGGATGTGAACTAGGGCTGTGCAATTAATCGCAATCGCAAAAAAATCGCGATTTAATCAAATGCAGTTTCTAAATCACTTAAGGCTGCAATTTAATATGTCAATTTATTTAGATTTTTATTCAGAATACGTTCTTGTGCACGTGATTTTAATATGTTAACCAATCAGAGCTGACGCAGCACACCGGGCAATTACAGCTAAGCTGAACGGGAGAAAGATGTTTTAGTTAGTACTTAGTTTGTACTTCTGTGTCCAGTATGTGTTTAACTAGAGGTGAGGTTAGTTAATCTTCATTTATTTTATGTTGTCTGTTTTAAAGAGAATTTTACTACAGTTTTATTTTTTAAACTTAATACTATGTTGTTTCATTGTGAAATGTTTTGTTATGCACTTCTTGTGTACTGAATACATTTAGAATGTGTGTGTATGTTGCGCGTTTGAAAAAGCAAAACAGTTGCCAAAAATCGCAAATAAAATCACAATCGCAATATTCGTTCCAAAAATCGCAATATGATCATTTTGTCCATATTGCACAGCCCTAACGTGAACTTTTTATAAAATTGAATTGGCTATCTTTTAAAATGGCAGTAAAAGTTCTCTTGGAAATAATAAAAAAATAGAAAATCAAACAATCGTTGTTACAGAATTAATTTTGTGTTCAAAAATTATTTTAAGCAATGAAGCTTAATTCTGTTGCTCAAAGTTCATAATTTGATCTATCGCCTGACTGTGCTTAATGTGTTTAACTTCTCTCTTTCAGTATTTTTTTTCTCTGTCTGAGCTCATCCCTCGCTCCAGTTCCTCATGAGTGACGGGGAGTGTGATTTCTTCTGCTTTTTTCGGTGCTGCTAAAAGTTAAAGGGCCCCCTGGGATTGGTAGTCCGGTCGGGGGTGGAGAGAAGCGGCTCAGAAGCTGCCGGTTGGTGGAGAGCAGCGTGTCAGTCAGGGAAAGGGTCTGGCCCAAGGACTATGTCTGTGGATATGAGTAGCCAAGCCTCAGACAGCAACGAGGAATTTGAAGATGATGATGAAGACATCGGTGAGGGCGACATCCCTCATTATTACGACAACCTTGAAGAGGACGTGGCAGTAGAAGAGCCGTTCGACCCCGAAAAGTACCAGTTCAACTGCTTGACGTACAGAGAGAGTCAGAGGGTACTGACTGAACAGGTCAACAATGTAGCCAGTGCCCTGAAGGTAAGAGAGGATGTTTAGCTGGATAAATATGCATCTTTTTAAACAACAAAATGTTAAGGCCGTTCATCGAGTTCAGGTGGTCATAGCAGAAGCTGTTTTCTTTTCCCTTCAGGTCTCACCAGCTGTAGCCAAACTGGTGCTTGTACATTTTCACTGGCAAGTGACGCAAATACTCGAAAGGTAAACTATATCAAAGCACGCACACTCTTTTATTGGCTGTTGATATGAAAGGTCAGATGGAGAGTGGTGTGATGTGCTGTACTTAGAAAAAGTTAGTCATTTTCTAATCCTTCTTAATTGATCTTTTAAGAAATCAGCTTCATTTTGAAGTAATTGAGTTATTTGATTCAGCAAGGATTCAATGAATTGATCAAAAGTGACAGTAAAACATTTATAATGTTACATAAAATCCCCAAAAAGATAAATGTAGCACCACAACTGTTTTTAGTATTGATGAGGAGCATCACATTGTATGATAAATATTTTAGCATTCTAGGATAAATCATTAGGAAAGTTCAGCAGTGCCTTATGATATTTTTACAGAATCAAAAGGTAAATAACCATTTTAAATTGTAATGTTTTTACGTTAGTAATTTGTGTGGTATTGATCAGTTGCATCCTTGGTAGACATTTTTTTTTAGAATTATTTTAGACTTCTATTCGAAAACAAACTTGTGGTCTCCAAAATTTCATTGGTAGTTTACATACGTTTACAAAATAGTGAAAAGACATAACCTCATATAATTACTGCAATTATGTGTATTTAACCCTAAAGTTGTCTTCGTTTGTTAATATTTTTTTTCTTGTGTTTGAAGGTATAAGTCCAATTCTTCTCAGTTGCTCTGTGACGCCTATGCTCAGGCCACAACCACCTGCAGATCTCTCACTGTGAGTTTCTGTCATTTCTTGAGACTTGACCTGAGAACTGTCCTTTTAAGCTCTTTTTTTTCAACATTTGGGGAAAGAAGTTTTGGGATTTAAATGTTTTTAAAAACCCTTTTAAACTTGAGTTTCAAAACACACTTACTTCTAAAGTGCAATGTTGAGGCAACAAAAAAGTGTGAAGATTGGGAAATCCGGCTGTTTGATAAATAGCAGATGAGCTTGATCATGTGCATGGTACAGATGAAGGGATTTATTTAGTGATGTTGATCAGCTGACTGTATTTCCTTCTGTTTCTTACACTGCTCCTTGCCAAGTATCAGTCATGGACATGAAATATCGATTCAAGTTGAAACAATTTTGTGATGTGTGAGACATTCGCTGTGTCCCAATTCACTTCAACTGTGGCTTAAAAGCCTTAGTACACTTCACGCTAATTTGAAGAACAAAGTGGTGAGAGACATCTTTTCCAACTAAATCAGATCAGGTCTAAATTATGTTCCTTTGGAGTTTGTTACAGTTAGACACTGATTCGGCTGGTAAACACTTTTGAAATAATATTTTGGATGATTTGAAGCTCTGCTTTCTTTTACATAATCTTCTCTTTATTCTGTTTAGTGTATTGAGGTCTGACATCTACCACTAAAAATCTAAACACTGCTAAATAAAAAGCTGCATAAAAGTTGAAAAAAACTGAAATGGTTTTTCAAGTTTGATACAGTGCATCTGGAAAATCTTGATAGCACTTCGCTTTTTCCACATTTTTTAAAAATGTTAGAGCCTTATACCAAAATGGATTAAATTAATTTGTTTCATCAAAATTCTACACATCATACCCCATAATGACAATGTGAAAAAAGATTTTTTGAAATTGTAGCAAATTTATTAAAAAAAAAAAAAAACTGAAAAAATCACATGTACATGAGTATTCACAGCCTTTGCTCTATACTTTGTTGATCCACCTTTGGCAGCAATTACAGCCTCAAGTCTTTTTGAATATGATGCCACAAGCTTGGCACTTGGAATTTTTGTCCATTCCTCTTTGCAGTATCTCTCAAGCTCTATTAGATTGGATGGGAAGCGAGGGTATACAGCCATTTTCAAATCTCTCCATAGATGTTCAATAGGATTTTGCTCTGGGCTCTGGCTAGGCCTCTCAAGGACATGCTTCCGTCTGGCCACTCTACCATACAGACCTGATTGGTGGATTGCTGCACAGATGGTTGTCCCTCTGTAAGGTTGTCCTCTGTCCACGGAAGAACACTGGAGCTCATACAGAGTGACCAGCGGGTTATTGATCACCTCCCTGACTAAGGCCATTTTGCCCCGATCACTCAGCTTAGATGGCCGGCCAGCTCTACGAAGAGTCCTCGTAGTTCAAACATCTTCCACTTATGGACGATGGAGGCCACTGTGCTCATTGGAACTTTCAAAGCAGCAGAAAAGTTCCTGTAACCTTTCCCAGCTTTGTGCCTCGAGACAATCTTGTCTCGGAGGTCTAAAGACAATTCATTTGTCTTCATGCTTGGCTTGTGCTTTGGCATGTACTGTCAACCCTGGGGCCTTACATAGATGGGTGTATGCCTTTTTTAAATCATGTCCAATCAACTGAATTTACCACAGGTGAACTCCAATTAAGCTGCTGAACATCTCAAGAATGATCAGTGGAGTCGGGGCAATAGCCTA
The DNA here is from genome assembly GCA_903798035.1 of Danio albolineatus. Taxonomy (NCBI): domain Eukaryota; kingdom Metazoa; phylum Chordata; class Actinopteri; order Cypriniformes; family Danionidae; genus Danio; species Danio albolineatus. The sequence continues at coordinate 5,479,565 of CAIGQQ010026963.1, forward strand.
GCGGTTAACGGCTGACATATGGTGCAGCAGCACGTCAGGGCGTCCCGAGTTCGAATCCCGGCTCGAGGACATTTGCCTACCCTAGCCCCCTCTCTCTCTTCAGCTTAGCTTCCTGTCTCAATGCTGTCCTAATAAAGGCAAAAAGGCCAAAAATAAATCTTTAAAAAAAAAAGAAAAGAATGATCAGTGGAAACACAATGTACCTGAGCTCAATTTAGAGATTCACGGCAAAGACTGTGAAAACTTATGTACATGTGATTTTTCAGCATTTTTATTTTTAATAAATTTGCAACAATTTCAAAAGATCTTTTTTAACATCGTCATTATGGGGTATTCAGAACCTATAATCAAATTTTTCCAGTTTTTTTTTTTTTTTTTCCATTTACCATACCTACCACTTGTGGTCATTTCCCTACCATTTTATGTCACCTCACTATATATATTATAATTTCTGCTTCTATTATTCAGTTATTATACTTCTGCCAAGCGCACTCATGTGGTCTGGTGCAGCCTTCTCATGACCGCACACCTCTCAAAAAATGAAACTACAAGACGTAGCTCAAGCTTTGTGATTGGGCCGTCTGGTAGTGGTGACAAGGGTGGGTGGTGCGGAAAGCCCATTTTAGGCAATGTCTGTTTTTTAATTTCAGTTGTTCAGCATTGATGTTCAATAAATAATCATAGATAATAGATTGTTTGTGTTTACTTCAACTAGCTTCAAATAGCTAAAAAAAATAATCAGCAATTGGTGAAGTTTGTTCCTCGCCACTGGCTTACATGGTTCGGGACTTGCAGAGCTGCGCATCAATGGATTTACTCTTCAGTGTTTGGACTTTCAGCAGTGAAATTTAAACCACACTGAACTTAACTGAACTTCAACTCTTCAACTGGACTGACACAGTTTCAATTTACTAGAACTTCTATGTTAAGCTGCTTTGACACAATCTGCATTGTAAAAGTGCCATAGAAACAATCATGAATTGAATAATCGTTCATTAATTGTAATCGAGTTAAAATGTTTAATCGAGATTTAGATTTTAGCCCAAATCGCCCAGCCCTAGCATGTGAATATGCGAATGGCCAATCAACGCTCAAATGTTAGCGGGAAATGGAAGTTTTTCAAATTTCAGTACTGATTGGTACTGAATTCGATGTTTTTGACAACCCTACTTACTTCCTTCTAGCATAGTGCTTTTAGAAATAATTTTAAAAATCATTTATCATTAAATGATATCATTATAATTGTTTTCTTATCAAGTAAATTATGATAGCATTTTAAAATAATATATTTTAATGGTTACACCATTTAATTGGTGCACCATTTAGGATTATTATATCTTAATTGCAAGTAACATTTTTAGTTATGAATATCTAATTTGCAGAATAAGCAATCTTGACTGTCTCTCAGAAGCACTTTGCTATGTTGACTCCTATTTGTGTGTCTTTTTTTTTTAGGCTGGGACATCGCTGCAGTGTGGCGTGTGTCTGCAGCTGGTCCGGAGAGACGCTCTCCTCTCTCTACCCTGTCAGCACTCCTTCTGCAAGGGATGCTGGGAGCAGCACTGCACTGTACTTGTCAAAGATGGCGTGGGAGTAGGTGAGTGTACACATAAAGCCTGGCTGCAGAATGCTGTTTATTGCTAATTGGAGAGAGCTTGATATCTGATCCTCCGTGGATTGTGTTTGTCTATAGAGATCTCCTGCATGGCGCAGGACTGCTCTCTTCGCATGCCGGATGATTTTGTTCTTCCTCTGCTGCCCAGCGAGGAACTGAAAGACAAATACAGACGCTACCTCTTCAGGGACTATGTGGAGGTGTGTGTGTCTGTGCAGGGATGCACTATGTGTTTGTTGCATACACTGTAAAAAAACAAAAAAAAAAAAAAATCAGATGTCTTTATAAATTTAACAAAGAACTGGCAATAGTGGTTACCAGAGTGATAAAAGCTATTCATTTATTTGAATTAGAAAACGTTACACTGGAAATTTTACAGTGTCAGTTATTCACAAGAAATTGTAAGATGATGCACTTTTTACATATTAAACCTTGCATGTTACAGTATTTTATTTGCAAAATTGAAATGTTTGAGTAGTTTTAGTATGGTAGTTTTTGCTTTTTTGGCGACGCTGTTAAACTTTTTTTTAAATATTTTTTTTTTATTGTAGTCTTTATTATATTACAGAATATTAAAGTTAAATGAGGGCGTACTCACACTATGCTATCCGAACCGTGCCCAAGCCCGTTTCCCGGATCGTTTGAGAAGTGTGAATTAGGTTCACAAAACTGCCCGAAAAAAAGCCCGAAACTGAAGAGGAGACATGACTTTTAAGGGACTGTTTCATATGGATTTATTAATCATTTTTACTGTCTAATGAACGCAAACTGTTGTAGATTATTAAAGACGCAAACCCCTCTCTGCATGACAGCAGCACCTTTAACAAACATCCTAATTCCTACAGCACAAGGACTTTATGATAATGAGCGTCAAAAGGGGCTGATCTGTTCGGCGCAATATTTGACTGTGTGCCACTGCATATCAAACGACCACAACGATATACAGAAATGTCCACTGTGCTGAGTGAGAGCGCTTCTTAAAATGAACTGCGCATCATTGATTACAAAAGCGTGCTCAGGCCGGAATGCAATGTGGGTGAGGGTCGTCGGGGGAGACGGGAGGGGGGACAAGCTTGCTTCGGCCCGGTTGAAGGCAACTGTACATAGTGTGGATACGCCCCGAGTCTTATATCTCCCATTATTAGAAAGTAGTTTAGAATTAGACTTAGAATTTGCCTAATAATTAGATTTAAAATTAGTAGTTTGGATTTAGAAAATGCTCATTTTGCCTGATATTATTTTTCGGTTACTTAGCCCACATCTTGTTTTTAAACACATTATGTTAAAAAGTTTATATATTTTGTCAATATGTAATTTCTTTTTAACTCATTTAGAAGTGCACAAATTTGATGAGCAGTTTTAAATTCAAATGCTCAAAAAGTGAAAGTAAAAAATGTACGTTGTCATATAAATGGTGTTTCTTTCTTTTCATCAAATGGTTTCCACAATCTTAAGCAGGACTGCTGTTTTTAACATTGGTAATAATAAACAGGGTTCATATGGTCATGGAAAAACCGGGGAAAGTCATGGAATTTTGACATGGCATTTTCCAGACCTGGAAAAGTTTTGGGAAAAACTGAAAAACCCACAAAGTTTTAGAAAAGACATGGAAATTAGTTGAACAAATATCTGTATACTTAAATATAGGTTAGTTTTCTTTACTTCTTTTCTCTGTCCATGGCCAAACACATGCTCTCACATTATTAGTGCTGTGTAAGCATTATCTAAATAAATTTTAGATAGATATAAAGATTAATATAAACTAAATAGATTGTTGCATGTTTTATGAAATGCTGTAATAACTTTCAGCAAGCATTGTTTTACTTATTATTTACAACGTATACATAGACATTAAATGAAACATTAGGTCATGAAAATCTATCTGAAAGTCATGGAAAAGTCATTGAATTTTAGTGGTAAAAATGTGTATGAACCCTGAATAAAGAATTTTTTCGATCAGCAAATCAACATATCAGACTGGTCATGTGGCACTGAAGACTGGGTTACTAATACTGAAAATCTAGCTTTACCATCACATGAATGCATTTGCATTTCAGAGTGTAATAAAATGGAAAACAGTTAGTTTAAAATGAAACATTTCACAGTATTTTTTTATTATTACTGCATTTTGGAAGAAATAGTTGCATCCTAAGTGAGTGTAAGATACTGCTTTCATAAACATTTTAAAAATATATATTTGAACAATATTTTTTATTAAATTGTAACATTATTATGCCTTAGTTTATGTAAATAATATTTATTTCATTTATTGGACTTTATTTACTATTTTAAATGAACAAATTTTTGGTATATTACTTTATTTATTATAAATAATAGCCATAAATCAGGTATGGACCATAAAAATTGTCATTATTTTCCACTGATCGCTCTTCGCCTGTTGATGTTCCTGCAGAGTCATTTCCAGCTGCAGTTGTGTCCTGGCGCTGACTGTCCGATAGTTATACAAGTTCAGGAACCTCGAGCTCGCCGTGTCCAGTGCAGTCGCTGCGAAGAAGTCTTCTGGTAAAACACACAATTACACTCGTGCACCCCTGCCCTGATGCTTGTGCATGTGATGGATTGAGCAAATGTCTTGTGTGTCTTCAGTTTTAAGTGCAGACAGATGTATCACGCTCCCACAGACTGTGCTACCATCCGTAAATGGCTGACGAAATGTGCAGATGACTCCGAGACGGCCAACTACATCAGTGCACACACTAAAGACGTAAGGAAATACACACGTATATATTTTAAATGTATAGTTTACACAAAAAATAAACGTTTATTGATCATTTACCATCCCGTAAGTATTTCCAAACCTTTGAGTTTCTCTTTCTTTCTCAAAAGCAGTTATTTAGAAGCTGGTAGCGATTGACTTCCATAGTGGGAACAAAATGCCATCAATGTTAATGGTTACCGGATTCAGAGATTAAAAAATTGCATACCAATTAGCAAATTGTCCATTATAAATAGTATTAGAATAGAATAGAATAGAATAGAATAGAATAGAACAGTGTTTCTCAACTGGTGGGTCGCGACCCAAAAGTGGGTCGCGGGAACATTTTTAGGGGGTCGCGGAGAGCGTGAAAAAAAAAAAATTATTTTGCTTATACCAGACTTTTATTTTGAAATGCACGCGCGACAACAGTTCAGTTTAGTTCGGTAACTGAACATTTCTCTACCCTAACCGCTGTTTACAGTATTTATCGTTTTTACTTTGTAATATTTCTATAATTTGATACATTTTGTTAAATGACAATAAAATATTGGGTCGCGGCTTGATGACCATGTAAAAATGTGGGTCCCGTGGCCAAACCAGTTGAGAACCACTGGAATAGAACACACTAAAATTAGTGTCCCATACCTTAGTATGTTAAAAAGAGTGCCGAAAGTTCTTGGATGCTCTACTATTTCCATTAGAAATGAGTAGAATTCGAAGAAAAGTAGATTGTGGAAAGTGTAGATCCGTCTGTATTCTAACCGCTAATATAACCAAAAAAAGTACATACTCTTCGAACGTAGCATTAGTATGGGATTTGAGAAGCAGCAATTCATGTTTGAAACAAGTGGAGGATGAGCACAACTGAATGAAGGATTTTTATTTTTAGGTGCGATATCCCTTTAAGGGTCTGTTCACACTTCGGTTTGGTTTCACAGTTTGGTTCTTTTGGTTCAGACCAAAAAGTCTTGTTTTGTTCTGGTTTGCTTAGTATTTATACTGTTGTTATTAAAAATCTGATCCACCCAGTTTTTGGTTCATCTACTTGTCTTTAACGTGATTTGTTCATATTTACTTTGGACAACAATAAATATTTTGTTAATTAATTTTAGAGTTAATTTCAAAGCAGAACTGAGAACCATATTTTCACTTGTTTTGGCCTTGTTGGGATGACGGTGTTCACGTTTATTCATATCAACCAGATTAAAAAGAGTCAAATTGAATCAAACCAAACCAGCTTAGCGTGAACACCTTGAAATGGAAACATCAAGTATATACTGAGAGTTAGTTAGAGTTAGATATTAAGGATATTAGTGACATCCTTTTATGATTGTTTGTTGATTTTTGTCCACAGTGCCCTAAGTGCAATATCTGCATTGAGAAGAACGGAGGCTGCAACCACATGGTAAGTATTATTTGCTTTTTCATTACCTGCACACTAGGAAAACTACAAAAAATATTATTTTCATATACATTTTTTGGTAACAGTGTAAAGGTGTTTTCGATTTAATGCATTAAATTTGATCAGTAGTAAACTTTTAGGCTAAATTCTGTTATGTTTTTACTAAAGCGGTTTTCAATCTCTTTTTGCAGCAATGCTCAAAGTGTAAACATGGTAGGTTGTTTCGCATATTTTAATTTAATTTTTTTAGAAATGATATTGAGTGATTAAAGTTGTCTTGATGGTTATATAAGTTGTTCTGTGTGTGTGTGTGTAGATTTCTGCTGGATGTGTTTGGGCGACTGGAAGACTCACGGCAGTGAGTACTACGAGTGCAGTCGTTACAAAGAGAACCCAGACATCGTGAATCAAAGCCAGCAGGCCCAGGCCAGAGAGGCCCTCAAAAAATACTTGTTCTACTTTGAGAGGGTGAGAAACGATCAGTCAATAATAGAGAAAGCTCTCGCAACACACTGTTGACAGGAATGGAGTTCACTGATAAACATTAGCTTTTTTGCAAAACCTAGCAAGCTTTTCAGTAGACATCTTTACAAAGTTAAGGGGATTGTTTTTTGTTTTAGGACATTGTAGTACAATCATTACAAAAATGTATTAGTAAAAAGTGCTTTATTCTGAATCTATTTTGAAATATATGTAAAAAATAAAGTAGCATGTTTTAGCTTAGCAAGATGCTAACTGCAAATTCTGTTGCAATGAATTGTTAGTCCTAGATTTTGTAAGAGCTATTCTCTCATGTATTTACATGAGTGGCAGTTATTCTATTCATTTCAAGTGTATTTAAAGTTAACCCACATGAAAAATATAGTAGTATAACTATTATAATTTGAAGAAAAACTATAGTAATTTGTAGCAAATCCTAGTGTTTTTGAACCATACCATAATAAATTATATTATACTGTATATATTATTTACAGCACTTTGTTAATGCATGCTACAGCATACTAAAACTTCATAAAGCTGTAATGAATATTGTAATATACTGTAGTTTTTACTAAAGTAAGCTGGTGTACTGTAGCATAAATTACCTAGTTGTAGAAAACTTGTACAGTGTAATTTGATTAGTAAGTAAGTAATGTGTATTCATATAGCACATTTATCGTGTATGGCCATACACCCAAAGCATTTCACAATCATGGGGTAAGGGTCTCTCCACATCACCACCAGTGTACAGAATCCACTTGGATGTTGTGACAGCAGCCACAGGACAACTGCGCTCACCACACACCAGCTATTGGTGGAGCGGAGAGACAGTGATAGAGCCAGTTCGGTGGATAATATTACTGCTATTACTACTGCAACTACCAGAAATACCACAAATGAGTAATTCAAGTACAGTACTTTACTGTATATGCTTTAAAACACTAAAGTAGCATTTACTATAAATCACTATAGATTTTTTAATGTGTGAATTGCTTTAAATATTGATCTGTAAGCATTAATCCTCATGTTACCTGTCTGTCTCCAGTGGGAGAACCACAATAAAAGCTTGCAGCTGGAGGCACAGACCTACCAGCGAATCCAAGAGAAGATTCAGGAGCGAGTGATGAATAATCTGGGCACCTGGATTGACTGGCAGTACCTGCAGAACGCTGCCAAGCTACTGGCCAAGGTACATGCTGAATCCAGCTGTTTTACTCATTAGGGCTTCATAATTTGGGAGGAAAATCACATTGCATTGGGTTTTTTTTCCCAAGGAGATTGCAATTAATAAACAAAATCAAATTCCAGGTTTGCTATGCTTGTATGTTTGGCTACATGATTTGGTTTAAAATTTTATGATTAGTGTCTATGATTAGAAAATAATAATAATAATGTTATGTAAAGAACAGTATTACCAGTATTTCACTGTTCAATTTAAATTGGTTTAATAACAAATAGTTTTTGTCTAGTACTTGATACCTATGACTGTAGTAAAGTCATAAACTTAAAAGGAGCTATTTTAATATAGCGTTCCAGTTTGGTTTTAAACTGTCAGTGCACATACAGTAATGTTGTTATTCCTGTGCCCTCATAATATTTAATCAACTTCCTCTTTCTGTTGTTACACCATCTCTTGTCTGATGACATGTTTATTGGCACAAGGGCAGGAAAACCTGTCACTTACACAGCAAGATCACAGTAATCCATTCATTCCCACCATCTAAAATAAAATTCCACCTTTTTCCTCAGAAATGGCAACTTCTATTTCATGTCAACTTTAATTTCCAATCAAAACCAAGTTTATTAAAGCACAGACAGCCTGTAAAGCGCTTCTTTTGCTGACAGCATTACCAGTTTGAGGAGATTATTGGTGAATGTTCCTTGTTGTCAAGTAGCCCAAAACGAAAGGGATAAGTTTGTGTCAAGCTGCAATTCCTGTGAGTGATTCATATGTAAAAGAACACAGTAATGCTTTTGCAATTTAATATTTCCTCTTCCTCATATTGTGATTTTGATTTTGGTTTTAATTATACCCCTTTCAGCAGTTCTGTTTCCATAAACTCACTCGGTCTGTTTGCTCTCTTCACAGTGTCGTTATACACTGCAGTACACCTATCCTTACGCCTACTACATGGAGTCTGGACCCCGCAAAAAACTGGTAAGGAACCGATTTATAGTGATAGTTTGACCACAAATTATTTAGGACACGTTTTTCTTTAGTTGAACATTAAAGAATATTTTTAGCTGAAACTCTGGTCTTAAGTGATTCATAAAATTCAATGTCTACAGGCACTTTGAGAGTATAAAAAACACATACAGGCAAAACTAAATTAATACACTTGGCTTCCAATGACAGCAGAATGATCAGTCTTTATGAACTGAAAAAGAAAAGGACCATTAATTACAACATTATCACCTTTAATCCAATGTACCTTCAGATCCCATGGGGATTAATTTACTTTCTCCTAGAAATGTTTTTTGCTTTTGACTTTAAAAGTTCTGGTAGCCATTGACTTTTTATTTTTATTTTTTATAAATCACCAAATACTAGAATTTATTATCTGAATTTATGTTATGATTGTTAATCAATAGAATAGAATATTTTAGCAGAAACTCTGGTCTTTAGTGATTCATAAAATTCAAGACAATGTCTACAAGCACTTTGAGAGTATAAAAAAACACATACAGGCAAATTTAAATTAATACATGTGGCTCCCGTTGACCGCAAAATGACCAATCTGTGAAAGAAAAAGAACATTTACAACATTATTACCTTTAATCCAATCAGGGGTCCCATGCTTCTTGAAAGTACTTGAAGTTCAGACATATGGATTCAAGGCCTGAAAAGTACTGAAACAATTATAGGTCCTTGAAAATGCTTGAATTAAATTTGAAATATAATTTCTTGTTGTTATTTCAAAAATTGTGCTATGCTGCTGTCAAAAACTGAGAAATTCAATATTACCTCATTTAAATATTACCAGTATTGAATTCAACATTGTTGTTTTTTTAAAGTTCTTTGAACGTGACTGTTTAAAATGGTCAGATTTTGAAATCTACTCTGACATTTATGTAAATATTAAGTGTAAGTGAAATGTTAAATACAGTAAGGACTTCAGGGCGCTACATATGCTGGGCTATGAATTACAAAGGTGCTGGATTTAAAATTAATGATGCTTTAAAGTTCTTGAAAGTCCTTGAACTTGCTCTTCAAGAAAGTGTGGGAATCCTTTACTTTCTCTTATATATATTTTTTTCATAGCTTTTTACTGTAGAAGTCCTGATAGGCATTGCCAGTTTTATAAAATGCCAAATACTGCAGTTTTAGCAAAATTATCAGCATTTAAAAAATATTTTTGGGTAATTTATCCATGTAATTTCTTTCTTTGCAGGTTAAAGATGTCTTGTATTTTTGTCTTTGTGGATAGGAAATCTGATTGTTGTTCTTTCTTGTAGTTTGAGTATCAGCAGGCGCAGCTGGAGGCAGAGATCGAGAACCTGTCATGGAAAGTGGAGAGAGCAGACAGTTATGAGAGAGGAGAGCCGAGCGCTAATGATAGAGGGGTGAGAGACTGACGTCATGAACAGAAACACTAAAATATTAACAATAAAAAACACACAAGTTAATGTCCTCTCGTTCTCTGTAGGATCTGGAGAATCAGATGCACATTGCTGAGCAGAAGAGAAGGACACTGCTGAAGGATTTCCACGACACCTAAACATCCGTCCACTGAATCCACGTGGAGTTCGCTCTTCTCTCAACTGTCTTGCCCCCCTTCTCTCCAAAGATCCCCTCTTCTTTTTTTTTTGGTCAAAACTCTACATTGCATCTCAGAACGTTCTGCCGATCTCTTTGTGTCTCTCATTTATAGCATCTCTCTTCAGAACCCATCTGTTTATTAATTTCTTCCTCGGCGTCCCCCCATTTTTTTCCGTTTTGCTTTGTAATCTTTTCTCTGCTGCAGGGTTTGAGAATAGCACGATTGTATCATAGCGCTCGCATACACAAACATGGCGTTCTCACATCCCCAGCTGACATTATACACATGCATCCACACACACGACACTCAAAACACTCCACCGAAACTGTCTAACTCTTATTTTCCTCCAGCACTGCTCCTGCCATAACGTCTGACACCTTTTCTTCTCTCTTTTGCTTTCTTCTCATGTTTTTTTTTCTTCCTTGGAAATGGCTGTTGATATAGTTTAGATCATTTAAAAAAATAGAAAACTGAAAAAAAAGATGAAAAACAAATGATGCTGTAATTTTCAACGGTTGTACATTAATACAAAAATAGAGTTACTGAGAGAAAGTTTTTAAACCAGAACGTGGCTCTTGTGTTTTTTTGTGCACGCATTATATACATTTGTGCTACACTACAGTTCAGATCTTTAGGATTGTAATTATTATTTTTTTGTATTTGAAGAGAGTTTTTGGGCGGGTCCTCAATCCTGCATTTATTTAATTAATACAGTAAAAAATGTAATATGAAATATTGTAAAATATTATTAGTTTAATATAATCATGAGCTTATTACTTTATTATTATTTTAGAATAAAGTCTTAGAAATTGATGTGCTGCTGAATTATGGAAAGCCTGATGCAGCAGCTTTTCAGGTTTTTTGTTATGAACAAACAAAAAATTGCATAGTATGTTGGAACATTATTTAAAATCATTTATTTTTATTCTTTATTATTTAATCATATTAATTCTTTAACTAATAATAATTAATATTTTTTTTACTTCTAACTGAATGTATTTAATAATGAAATCTTAATATGAGTAGAAATGGGTGTGCTGTTAAATACAGCGTGGAAAGCATAAAAATGTTTTACTGACATTTTATTAATCCTTACTGAGTAAAAGATTTAATTTACTTGATGAGAAAAAAACATACTACATTTAGTATTTGTTGAGATAAATAAACAATATACTACGTTTACTTCTTTTGACAATGTTTCCTTTGGGGATTTGCTGAAATCTTTTCCAGCATTTATTTCAGGCACTCATTACATTTATAAAAGGCTATAAAATAGTAATATTAAAAAACAAGTGCAATTAAAAATAAAAAAGGTTGTTTACAATAAACAGTGAAAACTGCTTTAGCCTTTTTTTAACGCTTACCTTTATTATTTTTAAGGAAAAATGCTTTGAGTAAAAACTCTGCGCGCGCACTTGAAGAAGCATTAGGTGTCCGCGCGCGCTCCCGAGCCTGCATATACAGGTCAGTCGATGGTCAGTTCCTACGAGCCAAATAAAGTAAACAGCAGAGCGCGCGAGATAAAATTAAATCGGAGAAATTCCTCTCGTGACACACACATGCGCGCGCAAGAAAACGAAAGCGCGCTCACTGCAGAGAGTGCAAACAACCACCCCATCAGTCAGCTGCAGCCCCCGGGTGAAAAGATAATGACCCACAGCTTCTAATATACAGAGATATTAAAATAAACTTTTAGCGGAGTAAGTACCGCCCCATCTACAGCCCGGATGTGACGTAGGAAGACACCTTATTTATATCTGCGGAAGAGCTGTCGGCTCTACAGACACACGTGTGATGCTTGTGGACACCACGGGCCAGCGGCGGTCCCAAATACAAGAGCGCATCAGGGTTTCTTTGACTCAAACCAGAAAAACACCTGACTCTACATAGAAGTTTGACAGTTTTGCGGTGTTTACTGTCATTAAGCTCAGTAAAGACAGTATCGGACTGAAGCTCGGAGGAGAACCGCGCTTAGCAGACAGCACACACTGTCCTGAAAACACTAATTCATTGAGAATTTGGACTTAATATTCACTATGGCGGACTATTTAATCAGCGGACAAACAGGTTACGTGCCCGACGACGGACTTACAGGACAGCAGCTGTTCAACTCTGGAGACGGCCTTACCTACAAGTAAAGAACCCCGACATCTTGTGCACTAATGTTATGTTTTCTGTTTATAATGCCGGTCAGCACTGCAGATGTCCCTGTGCTGTGCTAATATGTAGCGAACCGCATGTAGGTGTCGTTGTTGGTCCGCATTTATCTGGTTTGACGTCCTGCGTGATTATCATTAGGGACAGCACAATGATTCAGTTGTCTATTATGCAATTCGGTTTCACTAATGAATTGAACGTGGTGCCAACTTTGCCATGCGGATTGACCAAGGTGAAGTCGGGTCGGAAGGACATCTTGTATTGACTCAGCAGCAGTGACATCATCTGCTGCCATGCTTTTATGCCAAGTTAAGACAAGTAGAGTCGCCACAGTCTATTCTTGTACCACGCACAGCCCCTCTCTCTTCTCTTGTACCAAAACTAATCTCTGTGTCCCACAACCCCGGTCAACCAAATGTGCTATACATAGGCTGAGCTTTGTGGAGTATTTTGTTTTTGTTTTCTACATAGATGTACAGCATTTAATGTCTCCCAGGGGAAAGCCTATCCGCGGCAGGTGCACGCTTTTCCAGAAGCGTCTTTCTGTTTACTGGTCACACTGTCAGAGCTGTAGGCGAGCACACTGTGTTTATATTGAACATAAGGTTGCAGATGTACTCGGGGCGGGTTTATCATTAAAACAAGGCGCTGTTTGACGCACTTGTGAACCGCGTAATATTTGACAGAGATAAGAGAGTCTCTGGAACATAATCAGAGTGGTGTGTGTGTGTGTGTGTGTCAATGTGCGAGATAAGAGAGCTGTCAGTAAGTCAGTCACTTCTCAAATCAGCAGCTCAATGAACTAATATTGAATTCAGTACAGCGATAACTGAAAATTGCAGACATAAGCTTGCATTTTGTTTTGTTAATGTTTTTTAAAGTTAATAAGTAATTTATGACATTAGCCAACATCTCTGCCATTGGTCAGTCAAACACTGTGTCCCGCCCCCAAACTCACACTATTGGCTAAGAGCCTCTTCTAGAGGTTTCTGATTGACCAGAACTGGAGTCAGATTCAGAGCTGTCAAAGTGACAAGTGTGAATTTCCACTTCTTATGACAACTTTTCAGTTATTAATCCCTCTAGTAGTGATATTCATGCACTTGAAAATAACTTACAACCAGTTTAAATTATGACTAACCAACACTCATGTTTTCACACATCTATTTTTTCTTTAAGTGATTTCCTGATTCTGCCTGGGTACATTGACTTCACAGCTGACCAGGTGGTAAGTAAAATGATTGGATGGAAAACAGCATGTTGACCTTGAGAAAATATGCAATCAATCAGAATGATTCTCATTACAAACATGAAAAGATTTTTGACTTTGCATTTTTAATGGTTTTAAGTGACAAGAACTTACAGCAGTTGCAGAAATACTGTTTGTGTTGATTATCATTTGTTGCAAACTGAGCTGCTCTGAGAGACTGAAAAAACTGACAATGAGCTACTCACACTAAAGTTAACAGTACTCTAACATAAGTGTTTAAGTATTTACAATACAGTCTGATAATCAGTTTTAGTTATCTTAAATTCTCGGCTTTAGTGAGAATGAATTAATAGTTACTAGTGTAAATAAATAACTAGTTAATAACAGTTTGATTAATGCTTTATTAATACTTTTATCCATAGGCGACGAGATCAGTGGGGTTTTCATTGTGATCTGTTTGGTCAGGGCTGATGTCAGGTCCTATGGATACAGTCACAGAGTCTGGCATGGCCATTGCTATGGCGGTAAGACAATGACTGACATTGTGAAGTGCTCTTAGTGTCACACACCATTACAAAAAAATCTGAATTGTTCATTTGCAAAGATTATACCTCAGATGTAGATCGGTCAAATGTAGATCAGTCAAATTGAAAAAAATTGGAAAAAATAACAAACGTTTTATCTTACATAAACATAAAAAGCAGGTCTTTCCTTCACATTAGTGGTCTCAAACTCAATTTAGCCGGGGGGCGCTCAAGGCAGAGTCTGGGTGAGGCTGGGCTGCATCAGGTTTTCCACAAAAATTAATTATATTATTAATTAGAAATTAATTATATTATTAATTTCTAATTTGTTTATTTTTTCATTTGTGTTAAAAAATAAAGAGATTTGAGAAGACTGGAATTTTTTGACACAACAAAAAAAAAGAAAATTATTAAGAAAATAAATCAATCAGTAATAAATAGTAATAATAATAATAATAATAATAATTAGATTTACTGTAATCCGCTTTGCTGTTGTTACAGTGGAGAAACATTTATTTTCAGTTGTTTTAACTTCTTTTCACAAGTAACAGTGCGACCGTATCATTTGTAACAATGATTATAACAACACCTAATTTATAAAAATAACTAATTATAACTATAACTAATTGGTCCGGGTTACCGGGGTGTGTGCCCAATAGAAATGAGGCAGCCAGCAGGCACGGAAGAAAACACTCGCTGCGGTAACTTTCACTCATTGAGAAATGTTTCTCTGCCTGCGTCAAGCTGATGTCCTGCCTCCGAGAGCCATATACCCCACCGTGATTGGTAGCTTCGCTCAGCTCCGCACACAACACTGTAAAGTGCCATATATATCAAACTGGAGGGCCACACTGACATTAAACTTTCTAATTAAGGCGGGGGCCACAAACTATCGTCCCGGGGGCCGCGAGTTTGAGACCCCTGCTTTACATCATTTTTACAATAGAATTCATTCAAGAATGAGAATTTCATGTTATATCTTTGAAAACCACTTGCCATTCAGTGGTGATTAAAACTAATAGCCAGTTATGTGTTTGGCTGTTTAAAAAAAGTACAGAATTTGATATCTCATCCATAAACCCATTTCAGTAGGAAGTTCAGCCACATGGGTGTTATATAAAGTCTTTAAAGCTGTGCATTATGAACAAAATAAAAATGGTACCTCAATTCTTTGCTGAGTGTGTGTGTTTTTTTTTCTTTTTTTCTTTCTTTTTGCTTTATCCGGACTGGTTCAGGCCTGTCATGAATAGATGAATATAATAGATGACACAAAAAACACCAGTAGATAAATATTACAACAATAACCTCAAACCTGCATTTATAAAGCTCAAACTTTTGATTTTTGTAATAAATATTTCTAAATTCTACTGTGATTATGACAGCTTACCGGTGGGATTGGCTTCATTCATCATAACTGCACTCCAGAGTTCCAGGCTAATGAAGTCCGCAAAGTCAAAGTGAGTCTCTTTCCACCACCTTATTTTGAAGCTTTTCTTTGTCTATTTGTTTACCGGTTTTCTTTCCTTTCCTTATTTATGATTTTCTTTTCACCCCTGCCCTATACAGTAGAAACAATATCCTTCTTAATGAGAAATCCACACCTCATTCTGTGATTATGTGCCAAAGTGTCTCCCAAGTAGAAATGCCTAATAGGGAATCCTCCTTTTATGCTCTTCCTCTCCCCTATTCTCTTTCCCTCCACTACTGATTCATCCTGCCTAGAGATACGAGCAGGGTTTCATCACAGATCCAGTGGTGATGAGTCCTAATGAACGGGTAAGAGACGTCTTTCAGGCTAAGGCTCGACATGGATTCTGTGGGATTCCTATCACAGACAATGGACAGATGGGTGGACGGCTGGTCGGCATCATTTCATCTCGCGATATCGATTTCCTCAAAGAGTCGGAGCATGACCTGCCCCTCAGTGAGGTGGGTGTTGCTTTCTGCGGATAGGAAAAGCTAAGCTGGTTTTATTGAACTTGGCTCAATTCATCTTTCTCTGTCTCAGGTCATGACTAAGAGGGAGGATCTGGTTGTAGCTCCAGCAGGAGTGACACTGAAAGAGGCCAATGAAATCCTCCAGAGGAGCAAGAAAGGTGGGGTAGGCTATAAGCATTAATGAGAGCGTCTTCCTTCATTTCTTCATATGCTCATGGCTGAGTAACGTTTTAGTTTAATCCTTGAACCAAATCACATGATTCAATTGATTTTCAACTGTTCATTAACCTATATAGCGGTCTTTCAAGCACCACTTCTCAGCAGTGGCAGGCTGTAAAATAGATAGCTGTAAACAGAATTGTTGCAGTGTGTCTCTTATGACCAACAAGGCTGTGTATATGTGACACCCTGGACCATAAAACTCAGGACCATATGTTGCATGGGTATATTTTTAGCAATAGACAAAAATACATTGTATGGGTCAAAATGATTGATTTTTCTTTTATGCCAAAATCATTAAGATCATGATGCATGAATATATTTGCTAAATTAAATCTTGACTTAATATTTTAGTTGAATCAAATGAACTTCTCTAGTCCTTTCAATTCACATCAGTCAAACTGACCAAAAATATTAAGTGAAACTCAATAACCTTTTATTTTATCGAAACAATCAAAATATTGAAATAAGCTAAAGCAGCTTAAAAAGATTTGTTTTCTTCACTTTTTCATTTAATTTACAGCTTAAACAACTTTAAAGGGGATTTTCTCAATATTTAGAATTTTCTTTGAACCATTAGATTCCTGATATTCACCTAGTTGTACCTCAGGCCAAATATTTTCCTATCCTAACAAAGTATACATCATTGGAATGCTTATTCATTCAGCTTTCATGTGATTGTATAAATCTCAATATGAAAAAATATATGAGTCGATTTGTGTCCTGGTTCACATATTTGGTCCAATACAGTCAAATCAGTAATATTATGAAACAACGGTTATTATTAACAGTTTACTGTGATGTTTTTCTAGAAGAAATTTATTCCTGTGGTGGTAAAACTGAGTTTTCAGCAGTCATTACTCCATTTTCAGGTTCCCTCAAAATCATACTTCAAACGTGTGCATTACATTTATTGCAAATAGATACATCTGTAAATTTGTGTTGGTGCTTTGAAAACAAAGTCCTAAGAGCAAAAATAAGACGAGCAAGCATTCATTAAAGGGATAGTTCACCCAAAAATAAAAAATGTCATCATTTACTGAGTTTCTTTCTTCTGTTAAAAAACAGCCATTGACTTCCATAATATTTTTTATTCCTACTATGGATGTAAATGGCTGCTTTTTTCCAACATTCTTCGTTATATCTTCTATCGTGTAAAACAGAAGAAAGAAATTCATTATAGTCTAGAACCACTTGAGTGTGAGTGAACAGTGAGGAAATTCTATTTTTGGATGAACTATCCCTTCAAGGAAGTGAGAACACTGCAAGATAATTGTCAGCTAATATTTTCCCATGTGAAATTCTCACCTTCTGTGTTTGATTTCTACAGGTAAGCTTCCTATAGTAAACGAGGAGGGCTGTCTGGTGGCCATTATCGCCAGGACAGATCTGAAGAAGAACAGAGATTTCCCTCTGGCCTCTAAAGATTCCCGTAAACAGCTGCTTTGTGGTGCTGCCATCGGAACACACAACGATGACAAATACAGACTGGACCTGCTGGCACAGGCTGGTGTAGATGTGGTCGTCTTGGTGAGGCTTGTTTTGACATCAATGCACATCAGTGAATAAACGTAGCTTGAATTTACTTATTTTTTCCTCCCGCCCCACTTTAGGACTCTTCCCAAGGCAATTCCATCTTTCAGATTAATATGATCAAGTACATAAAAGAGAAATATCCCAATGTACAAGTCATCGGAGGCAACGGTTAGTATTCAGTATGCTTTATTTAACATAACATCTACTAACGCACATTTGACATACTGAGTTGTCTGTGTTTCAGTGGTAACTGCGGCTCAGGCAAAGAACCTGATTGATGCCGGTGCGGATGCTCTGAGAGTGGGAATGGGCAGCGGCTCCATCTGCATAACACAAGAAGGTCAGTCCACCAATCACATGCTCTGCTCCCTGCTCTTCAGTCAATCACAGGCTGTGTTCCTTAATCTACTTCCTCCACTGAGAGAGCACCTGATGTCCAGTGCCTGCTCTGGTCCTCTTTTAGTATTTATTAGAGCAGTCTAAATAATCTGTAATTTTCCCATATATCCATATTTATTAGCAGACAATTTGTAAAGCCCTGTTTAATTTCTTCCAGCCTTTTTTGTGGGGTTTTAGATTCTGTGGAGTACTATTGCTATCCTGTGGAAATATGTGTCTATATAAGTGTCTGTCTGTCTGTCTATTTGATGTTTATGTAGTGTTCTGTGATCAATCTCGTTCTCTGTCTCTTTAGTAAGGAGGTATCTTCCTTGCTCTTTTCTGTCAGTCTTATCTTTTAATCCTTTTTTTTCTCTACTTTTTTCAATGTCTTTGTGGCATATTTGCATACTTCATTACAACTCTTTGTCTTTGCTACTTGCGTTTGTTCGCTTTTTATAAGCTCTGTTCCAAAACCTTTCAAGGAGTTTCAAAAGGAAGGATTATTTGTTTAAAGAAATCAATACTTTTGTTTAGCAGGGATGCATCAAATTGGTCAAAATTAACAACAAAAGTATTAGTAATATTACAAGAGATTTCTTCTCCAAACAAACGCTCTTCTGAATCATCCAATCATCAAAGACACTGAAGACTCAATTAACGGCTGCTTATATTATTTCAAAATATTGCTGTTTTTTATTTTTATTTTTTTGTTTGTTTTTTTGCTTGTTTAGACATTGTAAAAGGTCTTACCAGTCACACTTTTAAACAACAGTATTGTTATTTGTCAGACAGTATCGCATGTGTCCTTGCATGTGCTGGCAACACAAGAAAGATTTATTATAAATTAGTTTACTTTGATTTATAATTATAATTGTGTTTATTGTTTTAGTTTTTATTTTATTTCATATTGTTTAATAAAAATGTTCAGGGTTATTTGAGTGTATTATCTTTTAGATTTATCTGTGAACATTTTTAAGGACATTTACTGCATATATACACTACCAGTCAAAGCCAGACAAAGTTTGGGATCAGTCTTTTTATTTATTTATTTATTTATTTATTTATTTAATGTAAAAAAATAGTTAAAACTTTAAATAACTGCTTTCCTGTTGTATGTAGTTTCAAATGAAATTATTAATCAAGTCATTATTGCTTTAATTACTATTACCATTAATAATATTAATAATAATAATTAATATTAGAGTGATTTCTGAAGGATCATGTGACTTTGAAGAGTAATGAAACCGAAAATTCAACTTTACAATCACCAGAATAAATCATTAAATTAAATTATAAACTACTTTTGAACAGTTATTTTATAGTGTAATAACGTTTTACAATTTGACAGTTTGTACTGTATTTTTGATTAAATAAATGCAGCCTTGGTGAGCAGGATGGTCCGTGTATCATCCGTTCATTTGATTATTCCTTTTATTCTGGAAAACGAAACATCAGAAAAACAGTCAATATTTCGTTTTTCTGTTTATTCTGTAGGTACAAAAAACCGAAAGCTCATCTGTTATTCTGCTTATTAACTTAAAACGGAAAATTAAAACAAACACAAAACAAAAACGAAATAATGAGTCAAAAAACGGTCCGTGTAGGTTTTGTTCATTTGTTTTCCGGTTGTAAAAGGAATAAAGGAAATGAAGAAAACCGCCGTTATTCCGTTTTTCTTTTGCTGACAAAAAAAACGAAAAAAGGAGATTTTGGCTGGATTTTCGGTTTTTTAATCTAGTGTTGGAAAACAAATTAATGACTTCAAAATTCATTATTGACAAATAGACGTGCTGAAACGCCCATTTTCCTCTGATTAGCCAACCAAATCTGAGCTCGTGACGTCGTTCTCTTTCCGTTTACCAAATTAATAGTCCTCTGCAATCAGCAGCCAGGCTTATTATTATTATTATTATTATTATCATCATCATTTTTATAAATATACTACAAACTACATATATGTTAACGTATTCTATCATTTCAACCACAAAAATACAAAGGCATATAAGCACATATAGGCTATAATATATATGATGTTATAGAACTTTATTGTCAGTCATTCTTTTTAAATGATTGTATTTAGATATTTTTTAATCAACGATACTTCTTTTAGATATAGATAAATCAAAATGAGTTAGTAAATGATTACTAAATTGCTTAAACAATCATTTATTTATTGTTATTTTGTTAATATGCTTTAAACAACATATAATGAACAAAATAATGCCAGGGTAATAGAAAGTAAATAATAACAACAGCACAAAAAATAAATAAACACAAAAAACAAGAGTATAAATAATTACCTAAAATTCTTACAATTACAAACAAGCAAGACCTTTACATTAATCAAAAAAAAAAAAAGAAACTAGAACACAGTTTGACAGAAACATTTATAGGCAATACTTTACAGGCATGGCAACAGTTTCTCTGTATGTTAATAAATGCTTTATTCCTACAATTTTGTGAGTTCATCTAAAGTGAGGACTATGCTTTATAAATACCTTATAAACTGTATCAAATAAAAAATAATACCTTTCTAATCTTATCCAAAAATTAAATCACTACCGTTGATTTTGCAATTGCTGATTGTAGGAGTGTTAAAATGTCATACATTGTATACTGGCATTTGGCCACTAGGTGTCAGTACGATACTGTATAAATGTAAATTCAGTGCATTGGGCAAGTGCGATTGGTCTCAATCTCGTCTTCCTGATTATTTGTACACACCATGCTTAAAAAGACAGACTCACACAGTTCGTTTAATTTCTGTTTACTTTAAATAGTTGCTATATTTCCTCAGTACTTCACTCATTTATTTTTATTCTACATAACACAGTGTTCATTTATTTATTTATTTATCTATTGGACAAACACATTTGGATTTACTATTAAAATTTATACATATAAAAAGCAATATAAGATTTTACTTGTATACTTTCACAGATTTGTTTTAAGTAAAAAATATCAACTATATTAAAAATACTTTTATGGTGCAAAAATGGTTTCTCCTGTGTTTCTCATCCAATTGTTTTTTAAATAATTGGCAGGAAGACGTCTGCCGTGAAAACCTTGTGAGCATGCCATGGTTAACCCTGAGCAAACACCTTAAAACCTCCTGTTACATTTTACCCCGCGTTACTTTGTGCCCCGCGCTCCCCTACACCCCAGATCGTCATTTATTACGATTTGTTAAAAGCATTTACGTCGTTGTCCTTTTTTATGAGCCATTTTCCGAAGCTTTAAATGCATGCGTATATATGCCGCAATAGATAGGCCTACCTGACTTTTCATTTAACAAACACTTTATTTACTCTGCCAATTTTAAGTTTTTAAGTCATTCAAAGTCAAAAGTTTTCCTACAATTTGTATAGAAATAATATAGGCCTAACTCAAATTGTGTGATGCATTTACCAGGCCTACTGGCCAAATAAGCTTTTCACATCAGGCGTTTATAACACAAATTAAGCAGTTTAAAAGTTTACATACATTTAAATGTTCCTTTGAAATTTTGGTGCACCAAATTACATTTATTTTTTTATTTTTTATTTTACATTATAATTTTATGCATGCAATAAATAATCCTGAATAGTTGAAAGTGTTACAATATTCTTTACATGTATTTTATAACTATGAACTTTATTTACAAAACAAATTATGAATTTGCCAAGAAATGCTCACTTCACTGTAAAATAATGTCCCCCACTTATGCAATAAACCTGGTGTCCATGAAAATATGTACACTCACATTAACACCAAAGTTGTGCTTTTGTAAAATAGACAAAATAAACAAGATGCGCTTTCTGCAAACTTATGCAGCCTCCATGAAATATAGCACGACACAGCAATGAACCGGCTACTTGAGACGAAAAGAAATCCATAGAAACCTTCAAATGTATACAGCGTCGGTTTTTCAGCCACTGACTAGAATAATGCTGCACTATTTTATTAACAAAAAAATTTAATGTTTTATTTTCCCCCAACACAGACAAGGTGCCTGTAGCCTGCAGCCTATATAAGAGTTTAGATTTTTATAGTTTATATAAAAAAATATATAGCCTAGGTTTATATAAACGCTTCACTGATCATGCAACGCTACATTCTTCTTATTCTTCAGTAGATCCGTAAATTATGTAGTTTATAAACTGATCATTTATAAGGACTAAGCTATTAATAACAGTAATTCTCCAAAAAGGCTTGATTAAAGTCCTGTTTAAAGTCCTGTCCTGTTTCTACAATTAGGTCAAAGATAACTTTATTTGGCATAGTGTGCTGATTTGTATGCGCCTCACCCGCTTTAATGAACGCACTTTCTATTATTTCAAGCAATAGTAAATATATAATGTAGCCTACAATAATAACAGCAACAACAACAACAATTAATAATAAGACAGGCCTACTTTGGCGTTGCAATA
The DNA here is from genome assembly GCA_903798035.1 of Danio albolineatus. Classification (NCBI taxonomy): domain Eukaryota; kingdom Metazoa; phylum Chordata; class Actinopteri; order Cypriniformes; family Danionidae; genus Danio; species Danio albolineatus. The sequence goes on from CAIGQQ010026963.1 coordinate 5,501,916, forward strand.
AAATAGTATTAACTATCAAATAAATATTTACAATAGGCTTATAGCATATATATATCATTAAAATAGGAGAAAATAAAATAAAAACAAATGGTACCCTTTGTTATAGCCTAGCCCTGGGGCCCAATGTGTTCTTATTCTGGTCGTCTAACAACTATTAAAATAAATTAAACAATAAAAAACACTAGTAAATGATAATAATAACAATAATAATAATATTAATTAAGCCTGCTAACTGTGTGTGGTTCAAATGATAGAATATGTAAACGTAGTTTATATTTATAATAAATAATAATAATTAAAAGCCTGCGTGCAGGACTTTTAGTTTGAAGGTGACGTCACGAGCTCAGATTTGATTGGCCAATCAGAGGAAAATGGGCGTTTCAGCACGTCTACTTGTCAATAATGAATTTTGAAGTCGTTTATTTGTTTTCCAACCCTAGATTAAAAAACCGAAAATCCAGCCAAAATCTCGTTTTTTCGTTTTTTTTGTCAGCAAAAGAAAAACGGAATAACGGCGGTTTTCTTCATTTTTCTTTATTCCGTTTACAACCGGAAAACAAATGAACAAAACCTACACGGACCGTTTTTTGACTCATTATTTCGTTTTTGTTTTGTGTTTGTTTTAATTTTCCGTTTTAAGTAAATAAGCAGAATAACAGATGAGCTTTCGTTTTTTTGTACCTACAGAATAAACAGAAAAACGAAATATTGACTGTTTTTCTGATGTTTCGTTTTCCAGAATAAAAGGAATAATCAAATGAACAGATGATACACGGACCCAGGATAAGGATAATTTTAAAACATTTTAAAATCCTACTGACTCCAAACATTTGATTGTTAGTGGACTTCAAAAAAATTTAAAGAACAAACCAGTTTAACGTCGTTTTGAACAAAATTGGGCCAAAATGAAGTTGGTTGGGCGTTCATAAGGTTTTTGGAAATTTCACTTGGAAAACACCTTCAAACTGCCATTGGTTTGTGTGCAGTTACACAATTAGGCGGCGGCTTGCTCTTAACATTAAACAATTAAAATCAGTTACTGGTCAAGTATTTGTGGTGGATTCCAAATTAATCCCTGATGAGAATTGATCACAGTTTATGATTTCACAACGGTTATTTAGATGCTAGAAGGCATCAGTGTAGAGGGACTATGATGGCACTATGCTGCCCTGAAGGTTTTAGAACAGAGCTACCGTGTGCTCTCTCAGTTTTCTCCATTCTCAATCTCCCTCTGTGTAACTGTGTCTCTCTAGCACCTCTCAGTATTCCTCCCGGTATAAAGCTCCACAGCCCCAAAACCCCAACTACTGTTACGGGATACTCCAGTAAGTCCCTCCCCCCCGAACCCCATACAGAGATCCCATTGGCTCACTTTCTCACTCTGCCTGACCCCTCCTCCCACAGCCTGCTGCATTGATTGGTTAATGGCTCTGCATCATTAGAAGTAGTTGCTGGTTTTTGGGGTTTTGGATGCTTGTCATTGTCTGACTAACCTGTCAGTAATGGCGTTGGGCACTTCCTCTTATTTAAGTCTTACCCAGGATCCCTTACTAACCTTACTGGCTAGTAAAAGTATCTTGACATGGAAAGTCACACTTAAAGCATTTATGATTTGTCAGTGCATCGTAAAATATCAAAACAAGTGACATTTTAAGAAAATAAGTCACACATGAGCAATTCCAGCATAATGGATGTTTGCAGGAAAAACTTAAAACATAAATTCACACAGAAAGTCTATGTGGACGTTATATCAAAACCTCTGTTTATATTCTCCAAAACAACTGACCACAGAATTATGGGATCAGACAAATATCATTCTGTAAACATTTTTTTATATTATAAATGTGCAAAATATATGTGTGTTATAGATGTGACCATAAAAGTCAGCGGGTTTACAGTATACGACATGCTTTGTAGAATTTCTGTGAATTAAATTGCACAACCCAAAGGAAATAACACTAATCAAAAGAATAAGTGTTGGCTCACTATAGAACAAATATGATTGATTTTATTTAATTTAACAGTTTTGTATTTATGAGGAAAAAGCTTGGTTATGGATGTGATATCTTTCCGTTATTCATGTGACAGATGAGAAATTGTCACTTGTGTGACTTTGGTAAATCAAATATAGTTGTTTGAAACCATTAACAAAGAATTTTAGAGTACTTTTGTAGTACTGTAAAACACAAGGCTACACAAACTTAGAAAGGGTTTTGATATTTTGGGGAAGTTTGTTTTTCATGACAAGGTTGATATTTGCATGGAATTGCTCATAGGCAGTTAAAATAAATGAAGAATAATTAACATTTGGTCATTTTTACATTTCAACTTTGCAACTAACTTAATTTATTGGATAATAAATAATTGTATATCAGCTAATTAAGACATCAGCACAAATATTAGTTCTGAAAATAATTGTTTGTTTCTGTAAGTCACTTTTTTGATATGTGTAAATGCTAGAAGTATGACTTAAAGGGACAGTTCACCCAGAAATGTACACTACCGGTCAAAATTTTAAATGTTTTAAAATAAGCTTATCCTGCTCACCAAGGCTGCATTTATTTAATCAAAAATACAGTACAAATTGTAAAACTGTGAAATGTTATTGCGTTGTAAAATAACTGTTCAAAAGTAGTTTATAATTTAATTTGATCATTTATTCCAGTGATTTTAAAGATGAATTTTCAGCGTCATTACTCCAGTCTTCAGTCACATGATCCTTCAGAAATCACTGTAATATTAAGTAATAATAATAATATAAATAATAATATTAATAATAATAATAATAATTATTAATGGTAATAGTAATAAAAGCAAGAATGACTGGAGTAATAATTTCATTTGAAACTACACCCACTAAGAAAGCAGTTATTTAAAGTTTTAATAAATATTTAATAATTGAACAACTTTTTTTTGCATTTAATAAATGCCACCTTGATCAACAGAATCATTTTCTTTAAAAAAAATAATAAATCTGACCTCGAACTTTCGACCTGTAGTGTGAATCAGACCAATCATTTCACTTCATAAACTTCATTTATTTAGTGTTTCTTGTAGATGTGTTATTGACTCAAAGTGCCCGTAGATGTTGACTTTTAATAAATGTGGATCTTTATTTCACCTAAAAAACGTAGACGTTCTAATACAGAAAAGAAAAAATGTCACCTACATATTGTGAATATACATTTTTTAGTGAATCTGGTTACATGTCTAAAAAAAACATTTAGAGCTGCTGTTAACAAGTGCTCTTCAAATGCTCCACAGCACAAATAGCTGAGGGTTTCACAGTCATCACTGCAAAAAGGGCTCTTTGCATTCAGTATAGATTGTGTGAATTTCAGTCACACTTTTTTTGCGCCGTATACAGAGTGTAGATGTTGTGACAGATGACAGAAAGGGGGTCAAAAGCTGACTGTCATTTCAATGCTGTTGCACTCCATTTCATGTCTGTTCTCATAACGTCTCTAAAAATAGGACATCAGTTCACGATGATCATGATGATGGTGGTAGGGGAGCATGCATCTCATATGCAGCCTCCTTGAGTGTAATGCTAATTAATGTAATGAAATACTTTGCGTTAATCAGAAGTTTCAAAACTTTAACATTTGCATTGACGGACCCGTCTTAGTCAATCGATATTGGAGTCGATAGTATGAGGTTGTGTTGTTGTGTCTTTGCATTTGCTCACCACTGCTGGTCAATCAATTGTTACTTTTGGATGAAGTCACATGCAGACAGGAGTGGAGCGAAAGATATAGATTAACATTTTTTTTTCTTTTTTTTTGTTGTCTTTTTCGTTTTCTCTGATGCTCTTGTTTGTCAAGGCTTGCCGAGGCTTTGCTGACTGACACCCCTTTGTCATTTCACCATTGATAGAAACACCTAAACTGTCCACTTTTTTTCTACATTCTCATATTTTATATAATGCTAACTGTTTGTCTTTGAACTCCTGGGAAGTTCAAAGATGATGTTTTATTCTGATTTCTGTTCATTCATTGGTTTGGCCTCATTATGAATTGGTGTTACTCTGTCTCTGAAACATTTACTTATTGGTTAATTATCACTGACTTTAGTCACATGACTGCATGGGTAAAAAAAAACGCTGATAGTCATTCATGTGTTCACCAGGGTCAGAAAATGGCTTTTTGTGTAAGAAATTGTGTTTGCTGCTGAGATTGATTTCTAGATGCTATTTTCCTTACTATTATTTGAGAATTTTTTTAATTACCTTCTTAATTACATCTGTGTTACATTTGATGTCAAATACATCTGTTATCTAAATACTTTAACTATTACCTTTAACCACAAACTGTATAAAATTGTACAGTATGTGTAGTATATGTTATATAACAAGACAATTAAGATATAAGAATCAACACTGTTCAGTTTTACTTTTGATTTCAATCATGACTTGGCTTAAGGCAGTATCAAGTTTTTAAGCTTTTAATATCATAAAAACTTCAAGTTATTTTCACAAAATACGACATTATTATGATAGTGACTTTATCAATAATATGTCTATTATTAATATAAATATATTATTATTAGACCCCCTTTTGAATTTTTTTGACTTTTTCTTTACATTTATTTCCCAAATGATATTTAACAGAGTATGGATATTTTCACAGTATGTCTGATAATATTGTTTTCTTCTGGAGAAAGTCTTATTTTTAATTGTGGCTTGAATAAAAGCAGTTTTTAATAAAAACAAAAAACAAAAAAAGGTTATATGGTCAAAATTATTAGCCCCTTTAAGCTATATTTTTTCAGATAATCTACAGAACAAACCAACATTATAAAATAACTTGCCTTATTACCCTAACCTCCATAGTTAACCTAATGAACCTAGTTAAGCCTTTAAATGTCACTTTAAGCTGAATGGAAGTGTCTTGAAAAATATCTAGTAAAATAATATTTACTGTCATCATGGCAAAGATCAAATAATTCAGTTATTAGAAATGAGCTATTAAAACTATTATGATTAGAAATGTGTTGAAAAAAATCTTCTCGCCGTTAAACAGAAATTGGGGAAAAAAATATACAGGGGGGCTAATAATTCTGACTTCAACTTTATATACATATCGTACATAAATATTCATTGTAAACAAATGTTTAAATGTATTTACAAAGGATCATGGAGAACAATGTAATGTAACAATTGCCGTAAGGTCTCAGTATTAAATGTTAGTGAGAAATAAACAGTGAAAAACATTTTTTTATATTTCTGTTCAAGTTTCAATATTTTTTACATTTACAATGTTAGTTTAAAAAAGTAATAATTTTAATACTTATTGGCTGCATTTAATAAACCGACGTTTTATTTTAATGAGTTATTAAACCTTAACCTAGAAATGAAAGTCACAAAAGATTAATAAATGTTTTTGTAGTTTCATCATAAGTTAAGTGTAATTAACTACTGTTTTCTAATAGAGCTTTATTCTACTTAACAAAGAATAGGCCTATAAATGGTCAGAGGATTTTCAGTTAATAGCTTGTGCATGTTGTAGGCCAGATTAACATGGAAGTCATTTCATGTGCTGTCACGAACAACATTTAGTACAGCCATCTGAACATTCTCAAAAGGCAATCTAAAAGTTTAGATAAATAAATATTTGGAAGTCCCCAATATTATATCCTTGCAAAATGTTGTATTATCTAATTGTGCCGACAGTAATAGTTTCTGAATGCATGGATTAATTTTTTTTCCCCCTTTTCTTGAAATTATGAGGCATTTTTGCCTTGAACCTCAGTTAATTTACAACCCTGGTGTCCACATGTCTGTATGTATGTGTGTGTAAGAGTGAGACTGTGGATGCCTGACTGTATGAACAGCAGTGAGAAGAGAGCCATTCATGTATGCATATGATTGTCCTCATCTATGCTCTTAATATTTGTAGAATGTACAAATGTAATTTGATGATCATGGAAATTTGTTACCAAGTCCCTCTTTCTGGTTGTTCTCGCAGTGCTGGCGTGCGGGAGGCCACAAGCTACGGCTGTGTATAAGGTATCAGAATATGCTCGGCGGTTTGGTGTGCCCGTCATCGCAGATGGGGGAATTCAGACAGTCGGACATATTGCCAAAGCACTGGCGCTTGGAGCATCAACAGGTGAGATAGGGCTCAGATATACATTCACTTTACAATCACTGCAGTAGATTCTTAAAAAGATGGGGCTCGCTCTCTAATAGAATTATAGATTGATACTTTATTTCCAAGTGCTCTTGTTATGATATGATATGAAATTATGTATAATTACTATTGCAATAACTATAACCCTGTAGTACAGGCATGTTTATAATTAATATTACTTAATATTCATTCATTCATTCATTTTCTTTTCGGCTTAGTCCCTTTATTAATCCGGGGTCGCCACAGCAGAATGAACTGCCAACTTATCCTGCTCATTTTACGCAGTGGATGCCCTTCCAGCTGCAACCCATCTCTGGGAAACATCCACACACACTCGTTCACACACATACACTACGGACAATTTAGCCTAGCCCAGTGGTTCTCAAGCTTTTTTTACCAAGTACCACCTCAGAAAAAAAATATCTCTCCAGGTACCACCATAATAACCGGTATTGAAGTACAGTAGCATAGTAGGCCTAATTAAGCAGCTACAGCTCAGCACAGTTCAAAAACGAGGCAGTTTAATTCTTCTAATTAAAAATATTTATTATTGTCAGCCACTTAAATAAAAGGTTTAGCCTGTTAAAATCAATTTACTGATCACATCGGTGTTATCGTACACGTCAAAGGGTCAAAAGTGTGTTAATTTTTTTTACTTTAACTATTCAGCGATTCCTCCGAGTACCACTAGAAGGAAGCTTGTGTACCACTAGTGGTACACATACCACAGTTTGAGAACCACTGGCCTACCCAATTCACCTGTACCGCATGTCTTTGGACTGTGGGGGAAAACTGGAGCACCCAGAGGAAGCCCACGCTAATGCAGGGAGAACATGCAAACACCACACAGAAACGCCAACTGACCCAGCCGAGGCTCGAACCAGCGACCCCATTGCTGTGAGGCGACAGTACTATCTACTGTGCCACTGCATCGCCATTACTTAATATTACAAGAATAAAATAAAGTGTAACCATATATGATTGTTTATGAAAATAGGAAGGGTTATTTCAGTAATATTTTTATATATAATATTATTATAGTGTAGTATATAGATCAAATATGAGATTTACCATTTTGGGGTCTCAAAACAACTATACCACAGAGATTTAATCCAAGTAAATTGTCTACATTAATGTTTTGTATAATAAAAAAATGATTAATATGGCTGAAATAATGTTCCCAGATCAGCGTAACAGATACTAAGTTAGTAACAGAAACAATACTTATTCTGAAAACATATCGCTGGTACTAAATGTACTATTATCATTATTTTTGGCTCAGAAAATAAATAATAAACGGGACATATTGTAATGTATGGAAACAATTAAAGCTGCATTTACATTAAGCCAGCTTTTTAACTTCTATTACTAATTTAAAAATATTATTTAGTTAACAGAACTGCATAATAATCATATATTTATACCTTTATTTATTTTTAGGATGTCTTCATTGAAATTGAAATGTCTCGTGCTTGTGTTTTCTCTGTCTCTCAGTAATGATGGGGTCATTGCTCGCTGCCACTTCTGAAGCTCCTGGTGAATATTTCTTTTCGGATGGCATCCGTCTGAAGAAGTACAGAGGGATGGGCTCACTGGATGCCATGGACAAAAACCTGGGCTCACAGACAAGATACTTCAGGTGCTACACAAAACAACCTTTCCCAAATGCAATGCTGCTCGCTTATTGAACAGTTCCTGCTACAGGTTACTCCTTAATTAGTTCCCATCTTGTTTTTATAGCAGCTTTACTATATGCTAACAGCAGATTCACAACTCCTCACGTAGACTAATGCATGAAGATAATGAAAGTTTCTCTATGTTTTTATACAGCTGTAGTTCAGTGACAAACAAAGGAGTCTTTGCTAAGTGTAAATTAAACATGTTCGTTCTCTCATCACCTCTGTGTCCTCATTTTGTCTTTCAGTGAGAGCGATAAGATTAAAGTTGCACAGGGGGTTTCAGGGGCAGTTCAGGATAAAGGCTCCATCCATAAGTTCGTTCCATATCTCCTGGTTGGCATTCAGCATTCCTGCCAAGACATTGGTGCAAAGAGCCTCACGCAACTGAGGTACATGCAGATGCACTACTTACTCGCATACCTGCCGACATATGCATTTAAAGGTGTGGTGTGTCATTTCTGTGGCTCTGGTGACACTAAACAAAACTGAAAAGTATGGTTGTTTCCAGTCCAACATTTTTGCAGGTTTGTTTGATGTTATGAGTGGAACAGAAATTATACACTACACTTATAACCCAATAATGCATTGCTAAAACAGGCTAATTTTTAATGGCAATCTATAATTTTGCCCTGTTTTCGTTCCATCTCAGGGCAATGATGTATTCTGGGGAACTGAGGTTTGAAAAGAGGACAATGTCTGCTCAGATGGAGGGTGGAGTGCACAGCCTACACAGGTAATTCATTTGTACACTTAGGCCACATTTACTCTGCAGGAGTTGATGACAATTGCTTACTTTTAAAAGTGACCTATATCAGATATCTGGATTTACATTATATTGTACACTGATTGAAGCTGTCTGTCCACTTACATGCCAGATACAAATGCATTTATCATATTAGATTCATTTTCAGGGTCTTGTCTGTGCCACATTGTTCTTAAATGCTTCTTTTGCACAATAATGTACAGTATTATGTAGGTAATTGTATAGTTAATTATTTATAGCATATGTTTAGTTCGGTTACCGCTTCAGGATACAAAAATAAATATATATACAATGTAGATATCATGTTTGAAAAAAGTGCATTGTATTTCATAACTGCAGATTATAAACTTTGATTGTGAAGTAATGAGCAGCATTTGTACCCCTGCTTTGGAACATTTAATGATTATTAAAAAAATTAAAAATAAAGCACTATACAAATAAACTTTAATTGAATTTATAGAATTGATTCGCTTCATTTAATGTAGCATTGTCTTAATTCATTGTGTATTGTTCACGTTGTGTGACTCCAGTTTGAGGTCAGCAAGAAAAAAACTAATAAAATGTTTACTCAAAGGGATAAAGAACTAAAAGTCTAACTATTTTAGACATCTTATGGAGCTTAAGTACTATTTCACCTCACAAAACCTGAAATATTTAGTAATATTCCAATAATTGTAACATTTTTCAGATCAGAAAAGAATAAATTAAAGGGTTAGTTCACCCAAAAACATTCTCGTTCTCATTGCAACCCCCTGTGACTAGGTATGGGACGATAACCGTTTTCAAGGTAAACCGCGATTTGGAAAAGTCAAGGTTTTCATACGCCAAAACTTTCTGTAATACCATCCCTAAGCTATTGTTTTATTCTTTTTTAAAATAATTTTATTTTAGTTTTTTAGGACAACAGAAAAAATATCCAAAGACGCTTTTTTAAATTGTAAAGAAATCTGTGTTTTTGAAACGAATGAAGACAGCAGAAGTCAATGATTTATTGTAATTATTTAGCCTGACATGTTTACTGCCGGAAAATATTATAAATCTTTCAAAAAATAAAATATATTGTCTTCAAAGGGGAAAAAAGTTTTAGTTTTCTAGCCACACATTTAAAAAGAATATATTTTAGAGCAATAATCACAATACTGTGAAACCGTGATATTTTTATCCAAGGTTATCATACCGTCAGATTCTTATACCGGCCCATGCCTACCTGTGACATTCATTCATCTTCGAAAAACAAATGGAAGATATTTGAAGTGAAATCTGAGAGCTCCATCTTTCTCCATTCACAACAGTGGTCCTGAAAAAACATCCTAAAAACAGACCAGATGCCTTCAGTGATTTAATCGGAAAACAGTGAATCTACAAGAATACTTTTGTGCACATATATTAAAGTGAATGACTATTCAACAGTTTCTACTCTTCATTGTCAGTATAAGGTACATGTTCGCATGTACTGTGCCCTGATGTATATACTGAGATGCTCATGTGTGACTTCTGTTTGTTTTAAACAAAGCACAGACACATCTGAGGTAATACCTCAGCATCACAACATGCATAAATAGCACAGCACTCATGAATGCGCACCCTATACTGACACTAAGAAGAAGAAACTGTTCAATAAAGTCGTTATTTTTGTTTTATTAATATTACTATTTTATTTTCCAAGCATTTGAAAACATCTCACCGACCTCAATCTTTTGAAATGTATGTTTTGTCCTGCATTTCATTTGAATTAATCCCATGTTTTGTCCTTTCAGCTATGAGAAGCGCCTGTTTTAAAAAAAAGACAACAGATGCCAGTCATGCACAGCCAAATGCACATAAAGCCCCATTAATGGACTCTACCACACGTGCTTCTGCACATACAGCCACCCGAACACACAGAGAACCTCAGCTTCCTCTTTCTCGTCTTCCCAGCCGCCTTTCCTCTTAGCGCGGAGAGAAACCATGTGTGAATGTCTGTCAGCATATGCCAATATATGTGAAACTGTGCATTTACGGGGAGATCAGGCTGTCTGCTGTTTGGATCAGATGCCCTACATGTCAAAAAAATATCATTTGAAAGCTTTTGTTGGGAAAAATATATATTTTATTTTGGCCACTGATACTTGTATTGTCTTGTTTAATAAACTCCACACTACATATGCATCATTAATAAGCAATAAACAGACAAATTTCACTCCATAGAAGAGAAAAATACAGGATGACTGAGTGTGTGAAACAGGAAGTGTTGTATTTTAATGGGATTTGTGTCAAGTTTGTTATAAAAAAAGAGAAGTGACTGTTGAAGTCAGGTGTGTGTGTGTGCATTTGCAGCACCTTCAGTTAAAATGTGCCAATGTCATGTAATTCACAACATGTTTTTTGATTGTGTGTGTGTGTTTTTCATAATAAATAGATTTTCAAATCCTGAATGTGTGGGTGTGTGGGTAAGCGGCTGTTAGACTTTGACATTGGTACGCTATTCCTCATTTTGCAAGCGCGTCTCGAGGGAACCAGCCTTCACCTCCAAAACTACCGGACTTTCCAAACAAGCGTTCACACAAGCTCACTAATGGACCTGCACCTGGACAGGTTGGGCTGGGAGCTCCAGGTGGCTCCTAGTGAATGGAATATGATATCGGCCCGTTAGTGAGCTCAGCCCAGCTGGGCCCAGATCTCTTAACGCTTTAATACACAGCAGAAATGAAATGATTGACAGATGTACATTAAGGTGTGTTCTGCAGTATTGTCTTTCCTGCAGTCTGAGAAAACTTCAACTGGAAAAAACGAACGTATGAAAAGTTGAATCACTAATACAGTCATTAATTTTCATGTTTTTATTGTGCAAAAAGCTTTATGCAGATTATTAAATACAGATTATCTGTTTGTAAATATCTAACTTTCATATACATTTAAAACAATTATGTACCTATATTTACATTTACTTAGTTAGCAGGTGCTTTTATCCAGCTTGGGAAAAAATAAGCATTTCAAATCATCAGAGTTGCAGTATATAAATGCTTTGACAATTATTTTAATTTATTTACATATATTAAAAATAATACATAAATCTATAGCACCCACAGTTGACTGAGGTAATTATTCATAAAACAGATAAATATGTCAAATCAAAAGGCAGAGATGACAGGAATTATGAGAAGAGAAAAGAGAAGGGAAAGACATTGAGATGTTTGGAGGGGGAGGTTGTGGGCAGTCTAGTGAAGAAGTGAAAGTGAAAATGTTCCTCAGATTTCTGAGGAGGAAGTCAGGAGGCATAAATACGCAAACGCTCTTTGACAAACTCACACAAGCCAGACAGCCGCGAGAGAGAGAGCAGAAGAAGAGGAGGAATGACAGAAGCAGGTAAAGTGAAAATATCCATCTCATCCTTTTCATATCTGTCTATTTTATCCGTCGTGTTCAACATGTCCTTCTCTCTGGTTGCTCATCACTCAGAGGAAAGGTTTTCTTTCATTTCTCTTCACCTTTCTCTACTTCTTTCTTTCATTTTGCTGACATGTCTTCTTTTTGCAAGTTGAAATGCTTTGAAATAGGGCAAAACTCGTGGAGATGTACATCTTATTCTTTCATTTTGTTTCACTGAGTTTGTAAAAATATGAGGAAATCTTCAGGTGAAACAAGGAAAGACTGAGAGGAGGTCACATCAGATCTGAATCTGAATATTTTTATAGGTTGTCGTTTCTAAAATGAAGTCAGACAGTTCCTCCTTTCGTTTAACTTTCTGCAGTTAATTTTATGTCCTGTTCAATCTCTCTTTTTCATCTTGTCTTCTTTTAACTTGCATAACCCCCCTTCACCCTGTCTCTCCCTCCCTCTCTCTGCCCACTCTTCTCTGATAGAGAACAGGTTTTTCAAGACACAAGTCTACAGATGAAGCCAGATAAATAAACAAGCATAATTCTTTTGCAAAGGCGCCAAACTTGTTTGTGGAAAATACTGTTTGAATACCACTTCATTTTCTTTTTTTCTTTTTAATGTGTGTACTTTAAAGTAATGTTGAATGGTGCATTGCTTGACGTGTTTATTCAGCGTAAATGTCCACAGCAGTCTGGATGGTAACGGAACCCATAATGCAGCTGCTTGATTGATTGATTGACAGCTGTCTGTGGATTCCGTGCCCCTCCTTTCTTGCAGGAGCTCATTCAGATATAATGGGAATTACACTTGTTTTTAAATACAAGTGTATCGAATACTGGGTTAGCTGCATAAATTGTGAAAAAGTTACTCAGAAAAATGTGTGTCTGTGTAAACCATGTGTCTATCTGAGTTACTGATGCTGATCTGGAATGACACGTTTTCTCCCGGATCGCCAGAAATATGTTTCGCCACCGGGAACTTCGTGTCAGCCAAGATTGGCATCAATTCCTGACAATCACAAGTCTTCAGAATATAACAAACTTTAGAAAAACTACAGAATTTCTGACTGAAATGTTTGTTTAGATGTTTCAATACTGTCTCTGAAATTCTTCAATAAATCAAGACCACTTGTCAAAACATTACTTGTGGGTTTTTGCTTTTTTACTTGTGGGTCTTCGTCATCCAAACTCCTAAAGAGTTTTCTAGAGTTTTCTGGTGTTATGGAGAAGACTGACAGGTTTGTGTTCTCAATAGCTGACATGTTGGAAGCAGGATCATTTGGTTTTGTAGATTTTACTCTGATATAACATACATATGTGACCCGGTGTTGCTGTTGTAACTGATCTGGGACCAGATCCAAATCTTACTGTAAACCACAACATGTGACATGCATTCTGGCTCAAGTTCAGCTCTTAAGGCAACTGTTACCTGCACTAAACAAAGCGGAAGAACTGAAATAAAAGCTAAACAACCAGAACTCAGATATGAAGTGTGACCAGAACTCGTTTATGAAACCATTTACAGTATGAAAAGTTTGATATGGAAATATTTGTGTTTTCCCATGAGGAGTCAGTTGTTAAAACCTGTTTATCCTGGCAACATATTTCAGCCTGTGTATTGATTAATTTGAGTAAAACTTGACTATAATCATTTGAACAAAGAGTTACAAATTTGAGCAAGTTTTGTTAGTTTTTTAAAGTAATATTTCATTACTCAAAAATCAAAATGTTTTTCTATTATCTTTCACTTTTCCTGATATTTTTCAGATCAAAAAAGGAGAAACAAGAATATCTATTATGTTTTTCATAAAATGAATGTAAATAGTAATCATAAAGTTAAGCAACATCTGTAGTAATATTTTAACAAATGTAAATAAAATTTCCCTCACAAAAAGACGGTGTCTTACAATAAATAAAGTCATGTGTGTTCACTAGTTAAAACAGAAAGAAATATTAGGAATGGCAATGTGTAAACTATATCATGTAATAATAATAATAATACAATTCTGCTTATGAACAAAACATATTTTATATTAAAAAAGCACTTTTACTTTCTGTTCTGTCACTGAAAGACCTTCTTGTATTGCCACACCCAAAATGGCGGCTTTCCGAAGGTCGAAAGCAAAAACTAGTGTTGCATGAAAATATGTCCTCCTCTGACCGGTGACGTCTCCTAACGTTCCGGTACCCAATGCATACATCTGTTTTGATCGGTGATCAATCGGAGCACAACACCGCAGTGGTGCTACAGTGAAGCCCAGTAACAGTCCTCGAATTCAGGTACTAACAACAATGCCAGCATATTGAGTGGAATTATGGAGGAATCCGTGCCGTTTAGCATCGTGTCCACCGTGAAAGCGCTGAGCGGCGCGCTGCGCGGAGATGCTGGACATGAAGCGGAGATCAGCCGCGAGCGAGAGAAGCTCTGGTTCAAGGAGAGCAGCGCCAAAAACCTGAGAAACCGAGACTTCTTGGCGCCCAACACGGTTCTGACGACGCTGTACGCAGGTGGAGAGGTCAGTGTGAAATGTGTGCCTATGTGTGCTGTTCTCTGTCTCGGTGTTCGGAGCTCTGTCCGGCCTGCACCAGTGACAGATGCGCTCTCGAGCTTCTCCGCATGGGGATTTTACGCATGGTTTGAGGCGCCGTGTTGGACACTTCAGGCTTCTGCTTGGGCTTGTGGATGGAGTCAGTGACACAGAACTGTCAGGATATCAGTATTCAGTGTTAAACTCGAGCTCTGCACAGACACGCAGGGCGCCAGCTAGACTGTTGACATTGGTCGCATCGACCAAACATTTGAACCCTGCGGCAGAAATGATTAACCCCTCACTGCCCGAGAGATCTGGGTCAAACTGTGTTATTTACAATAACATGCTTTAGGAGAACCACAGCGTCATAATAATAATAATAATGACAATAATATAAAATTATCTTTATCTTACTGATGTGTTTTTTAACATCTTATCTGAAATTTCCCTAGAATTTCTATAAAGTCTAAATTGTGTGCTAGAATATCAAATTAACTGCAATATACACTCAATTCTGACTTAATCCAGAATCTAAATAATTACTGTGCTATAAAATATTTATGTTTTGCAGTGTAAATTATGCACTGGATTTTCTTTTGACGTTATGTATTTTGAGGTGCGGTTTCATCTCACACATCTGAATTATATTTCGGCGCCTTTGAGGGGAAAATTTGTGACATTTTAAACAACTTTTTCCAATATATAAATGTATCTACCGAAATGAAGATGATAATAATACTAATGGCAATACATAACAAAACATACCCCGTTTTGTCTATGTCCGATACAGAGTCCAGCAGAAATCACTTTTCCACTTAGGTGGAAGTTGCAAATGGTTTAGTACATCCATCCAAATGATTATGTACAAGTCTCTGCTGTTTTCTCCATTATCAGTTGGTAATGTCACGTTGATCAAATTGTATTATAATCCGTCTCTGAATGGTTAATAGCAATTATAAACTGCTTGTTTTATAAGGGAGCCCAAAGGTGCTTCTCTAACAAAACCCATAGCCTAGCATATTTTTAAAAAAATGTTTCTAAGTGTTTACAATTCTGTAGGAAAAGAGCAAGCATGGCAACACTGAATAATAATAATACTGGAACACAATTCCAATAAAACAATCAGATTCGATTGACATTACAGTTTAGGTCAGGTTAGGTTTACAACAAAGGTTAAGTCTCCTACAAATTCAAAAAGAACTTTTGATAATTTTCCTATGTAAAGCTCACTGTAGTAGTTTACTAAGACTGATGGAAAATGAAATGTTGCTATTTTCCTGGCCTGGGTTTTCCATAACGATATATCTTGGCATTTAAGAACATTCTGTGAGTGCAAGGCTACAACACCACATACATTTCCCAAAAAGGCACTTAACAATAGCAAAAACACTTTGTACGTGTTACTAGTCGCTGTACATTTCAAAAGTGCTGAAATATAATTTTATATGGAGTCGTGACCTGAAGGTTTAACACGTCATCTCTTGTGAATTAGAATTCAATAAAAAAAGTACCTACATGCAGACTGGGACAAAAAACGGCTGGATAAAACGTAAGCGTAACCCTTCTGTGCTGCTGGGGATGTTTTCATACACTCTGGTTGTTTTCGCTGTTGGGAAGAGGTAAAATTTGTTAAACAATTTTTTAATGTTGATCATCAGTTGCAGTGCAAAAACGTTTAGTTTCTGGCTTTTATAGCTATATGGAGAGTATTGTGTGTGTGTGTGAGAGAGAGAGAGAGGGTGAGGAGGGTGAGCGTGAGCCAGACTTTTGCATACTTGAATTGATGTCTGAGAACATCACAAAAAGCAGCTCAGCTCTCAGAACATAGTGAGCATTCATCCATTCATTCATTTTCTTGTCGGCTTAGTCCCTTTATTAATCCGGGGTCACCACTGCGGAATGAACCGCCAACTTATCCAGCATTTGTTTTACGCAGCGGATGCCCTTCCAGCCGCAACCCATCTCTGGGAAACATCCGTACACATCCACTCACACTCATACACTACGGACAATTTAGCCTTACCCAATTCACCTGTACCACATGTCTTTGGACTTGTGGTACTGGGAGAACATGCAAACTCCACACAGAAATGCCAGCTGACCCAGCCGGGGCTCGAACCAGCGACCTTCTTGCTGTGAGGCGAATGTGCTACTCACTACGGCACCGTGGCGCCCCATAGTGAACATAGTAAATGTATTTGTGCACACACACACACTATAATTTGCTGTATATATGCATTTATGCAACGTATATATTTCTAAATTGCCATTTACATTTTTTTTTTACAACCATTTGGAATTGCAAATATACTTTAGGCTCCATATGTTCAAATACGTTAGCTGCAGTTTTATACATTTATGTATTGCCGTAGATCATATTTCTGTATGGGACTTCACTTGAATAAAGTTATAACTGTAATCTGCCGATTGTCCTCATAACTATGTACTCTTAGAAGGATTTAACAATTATGTCTCATGCACACTAGAAGTAACTTTGTAGCTGCCTGTTGCTCTGGAAGGTGTTTGAAGTCACTAATTGGAGTTCCTACCTTGAGGTTGCTTGGGTATCGTTTATAGTGACATTTAGAGAGTGAATGAGTTTACGTGCCACTGAAAAAGTAAACATTGATCAAGGAAAAAGTGTGTTCTCTGTCATTGTAGCTATTTATCTCCCCTAAATGTGGGTCTGTGTAGGTCTACAACACAGAGAATACAACCGACCTCTGCAGGAGCTGAGATTGGATCTCGTGAGCTGTTCTGATGCTCATATTGGCTGTCTTCATTTGCATAAAGTTGAAGGATTCTCAACTTTGTTGCATCACTCGAAATGCCCACATCCAGTCGATGTTGCTTGCGTCGCTAGAGTTTGGCAGATGTTGCTCGCTGTCCGTTTAAATAATCATCGCTTTGTCGATGTGTGTAATTCTTAGTGTGAATAGGGCGTTACTCTGAGCCTGGTCAGAAACTGGATGGGAGACTACATGGGGAAACTAGGTTGCTGTTCGATGTGGTGTTAGTCAGGACAGCAGGGGGTGCTCAACATGCAGTTTTAACACCCCATTATAATGAAGAGAACACTATAAACTGTCTTTTAGATCAGATGATAAACCGAGGTCCTGACTCTCTGTGGTCATTGCAAAAATCCCATGGCACTTTTTGTGAAGAGTATGGAAAAAACCCTGGTGTCTTGACCAAATTTCCTTCATCGGTTAAAAAAAAAAGAGAAAGTAGGATGCTAATGGTCAAATCCAATGCAATGATTTATGCTAAGCTAAGCGAAACATGCTCCTGTCAGACCTGGAGATCAGCTGAATACATTCAAAAATTCTAAAGCTCACTTGTTGATCTCTAGGAGACTTGAGCATGTGAGTGTTCCTTTAAAAATGGCATCTTTGCATTGTTTTGTGCATCTTAGTGCCTCTTAATCTCTTAACCCTCAATGTTTAGCCTAACGAGAATGTTGTCACAGGGCAGCAGTGAATGTGTGTGGCATTCATGATTTTGTGTGTATGTCCAGGTTCCCTCAGATGTTCTCGGCGCTGTTCGCTCTCTTCGAGGCAATGGTGTGCTGCCGATCGGAGCCACTGAGGTGACAGCTGAAGGTCTGCGCGTGTGTGTGGATCGCTGTGCAGCGTTCAAGGGTGTTTTATGTGGAATAATGCCATACCTGAAACCCGCTGCTCAAAGACAGGGCTGTGTCCTCATCAACTGTCCTGCCCTCCACACCAAGCAAAGCGTACCGTCTCCAGATACTCTAGCTTTGGGCCAGCTACGCACCGCTCTCATTGCTGACCACCTCGGGGCGCAGCTCAGAAGACAAGGGTACGTGCTTTGACTTTTCAGATCTTGACAACCCATTGTAGAGATAGCACTGAACTCTTTCTTTATTCTGTTCAGGTACACTGTGTGCTTTTGTCCAGCCTTGCCTCAGGAGAGTGATATTGTCAACTTTCTGAAGACACTGGGCATTGATTGGCCAACAGTCCCTGTCAGCTGGACAAATGAGGACCGGGAGGAGAAGATAAAGAAAGCTTTAGAGAACTCAGCCTACAGAGACAGAGAGACGGAGAAGGGCAAGAGGAGAAGCAGAGGAGAGGAAATAGAGGGAGAAAAGAGAGGGATGAAAGAGGATGTTAGGATAAACCTTAAACAAGTGGTAGAGGATGAGAACCTGAATGGGTATGATCCTAGTCTCGGAACATGTACAGGTGAGTTGTTGTCTTTAAGTTGTGTTTATTAGCGATCGTCAGAGAACATTTATCAAGATATAATTTATAGATTTAGGTTTTTGGTTGCATGACTAATGTTTCAATTTATCAAAAAAAAAAAAAAAAACTTTAGCCAGTGTAATTATTTTTTAAACAATAAACAACAAATTTTACAAAATAGGCCCATTTAAGTAGTCCCCTACAGTTAAACAGTTGAATTTTTTTCATTTTTGAATCTATTCAGCTGTAATAATCAAGGAACTTTGCTGCTGTATCATGACTGCAGCAGGCAGCATGCAGCACCTGAAATAGTCTTGGTAACTATGTACTGGCACTGCCTAATATCTTTGGTATGGCAGCAAAGTAACTTTATTATTATGCTAGAATAAGAGTATAGTTTCTAGACATATTGGCCTAGAAAATAGCAACTTTAAGTCTTCGTACAAAATAAAACTACAGATATTAAAGTTTTAATTAGGAAAATGATCAAAACTATATTTTTTGCAATATACTAATGGTCTAATCCTATTCAATGATTTATGCTTAGCTTAGCTAAAATGCTTTTGCCAAACCCAGATATTTGCTAAAGAGATAAAACTCAACTGTTGTAAAAATGAGCCTATTTCCAAAAAAGTGGAGTTCTTTAAGCTGTGAATTAATGTGCTGTAAAATACATTTATGATGCATTAAAAATCACCACTTTCAGAATTTACCTATTAAGGCACAATATATTGGTGTGATAATGGTAATTGTTTGATAATGAACATTATTTTCCTCATTAGTCTGTACTAGATCTTTCCTTTATTTACATTTTTAACTTTGTTAAATTGTCCTAACACTCGAACAGTTTTTTGTACTCTTGAGCAAATGGGGGGGGGGGGGGGGGGTTCACGGTGGCGCAGTGAGTAGCATGATTGCCTCACAGCAAGAAGGTCGCTGGTTCGAGCTTCGGCTGGGTCAGTTGGCATTTCTATGTGGAGTTTGCATGTTCACCCCGTTTTCATGGGGGCTTCCTCCGGGTGCTCCGGTTTCCCCCACAAGTCCAAAGACTATATAGGTGAATTGGGTAGGCTAAATTGCCCATTGTGTATGTGTGAGTATGAGTGTGTATGGATGTTTCCCAGTGATGGGTTGCAGCTGGAAGGGAGTCTGCTGTGTAAAACATATGCTGGATAAGTTGGCGGTTCATTCCGCTGTGGCGACCCCAGATTAATAAAGGGACTAAGCCGAAAAGAAAATATATAAATGAATGAATGAACTTAAAATAGTAAATTTTATTCACGAAAATGTAAAAAATACTTGTATTTAAATAAAAAAAAAAAGCATATGTAGAATGTTCTGTGTTTTCAGTGCAGAGAGAAGCTTTGTGTCACCTGGCCCAGCTGGACAGCGCTACCGCAGATTTCCCTGTGAGTCCAGCAGGTCCTGTCTCTTCCTAAATTACAGTGCGCTGCCATGCTTCAATTGGTCACTTTAATGTTTTTTTTCTATTTCAGGCCTCCACTGCAACAGCCCTGCATGTCACTTCCTGTCAAGATGAGTTTCGTCAGCAGCAAACAGCCATGCTCTGGAGAGCAGCGGGTGCAACAGCACTGCAGGTTTCACACCTTCAACCCACTATCACACACATCTATCTCACTGTCGTCTCTGTGCCAGCAGACTCACCAGTTTTTCCTATCTGTCTGTCTGTCTATCTGTCTGGATGTCTGTCTATCTATCTATCTATCTATCTATCTATCTATCTATCTATCTATCTATCTATCTGTCTGTCTGTCTGTCTGTCTGTCTGTCTGTCTGTCTGTCTGTCTG
>CAIGQQ010026963.1:5522664-5564627 GCA_903798035.1 Danio albolineatus
GTCTGTCTGTCTGTCTGTCTGTCTGTCTGTCTGTCTGTCTGTCTGCCTGCCTGCCTGCCTGCCTGCCTGCCTGCCTGTCTGTGTGTCTGTCTGTCTGTCTGTCTTCCTGTCTGTCTGTCTGTCTGTCTGACTATATCTATCTATCTATCTATCTATCTATCTATCTATCTATCTATCTATCTATCTATCTATCTATCTATCTATCTATCTATCTATCTATCTATCTCTCTGTCTGTATGTCTGTCTGTCTGTCTGTCTGTCTAGTAGCCAGTAGATTTTAGTGAAATCACACTACGGTTAGTTACTTTTTTAATTGGCAGCATTTAAAAAATGGCTTGAGATGCACCCTCATTGAGATTGGCTCAAAACTTGATAAAAATTCTGTTCAGCTTTTTGAAAGAGAAGGATAGTGTAGTTTTATGCAGTTGTGTACTGTGTGTGTAAGAGTGTGAACATTTAGGTATTCTAGTCTACTGATGCTATCGAAGATAAAACTACATTAAATAACAACAAGATGAAGTCATTTATTGCATTTCAAATCACATAATGTATAATTTAACTACATTTAGCTTTAACACACATCACAAGCATTAAAAATATGTTCTGTAAAGGATGATTTCTAAATAGTATGGAAGGAAGCATACTGCAGCAATTGCTCTAAAATGTGTAAATACACAGATTTCAAGCTGAAGCGCTACACAAATGGATATGACTACATTTTAGAAAGTCTCTGCTGAAAAAAACGTATTGATAGACACAATTGTTCTTACCCTCTTTCAGAGATTGGTTATTTGTGGTCCTGTTAAAACTCCTGGCGTTCAGATGAATGCAGCGCAGTATTTTCAGTAAGCAAAGCTTTATCACTTTCTAATAAACTGTATAATTGTAATAAAACTGTTATCTGTAAGTCTAATGTAATAACTACAGTGTTACATCTTTGGCTATACAGGTTAAGAAAAGCTCAGATGAAAGAGGCCTCAGAAATGAAGTACGGAGACCAAGTTGAAGGTTGGTTTGTGTCTAAATGAAAAAACAAACAAACTACTGTTTGCTGCACATTATCATTCATTTATGTATATCAGTCTTGTTTGTGCCATCAATCAGTCACTTGTCTTATTTCTTTCTTTGAATAATTTCAAAGAATTAAAGGATTTAAACGCGAGGAACATTAGACAGTCCAGTGATGTTGTTTCAATGAAAATATAATAGATAGTAGATAGATAGTCAGACAGACAGACATCAATGAAAAAAATCAACTGTTTAACTGTAGGGACAAGTAAAATGATTTAACTGAACTATATTACTTGGTGGGCGCCACGGTGGCGTAGTGAGTAGCACGTTCGCCTCACAGCAAGTCGCTGGTTCGAGCCTCTGCTGGGTCAGTTGGCATTTCTGTGTGGAGTTTGCATGTTCTCCCCGTGGTTGCGTGGGTTTCCTCCGGGTGCTCCAGTTTCCCCCACAGTCCAAAGATATGCAGTACAGGTGAATTGGGTAAGCTAAATTGTCCGTAGTGTATGTGTGTGTGTTTCCCATAGATGGGTTGCTGCTGAAAGGGCATCCGCTGCGTAAAACAAATGCTGGATAAGTTGGCGGATCATTCCACTGTGGTGACCCTGGATTAATAAAGGGACTAAGCTGACAAAAAAAATTAATGTATGAATATTACCTGGTCAATAAAAATTTACGTTTTTTTTCTATCTTCATGACACAACTCCTCTCCTTCCCTATATTAAAAATTAAATTTGTCAGTACAATATTTTCAAGTTTTGCTTTTGACATTATTATTAATTTAACATAAATAAAAACAGTTAACTTCTAGCTCTTATAGGTCCTATTATACACATACACATATTGTCAAGGTTCGAATTGGGGAGAAGGAGCGAGGACTCAATTGCAACGAAAAAATAAGTATTTATTAATAACAAAATAAAACAAACAGCAAAATAAACAACCCAGAGGGGGAAAACATTAATTTAAAGGCAAAAACAAACTTTACTGGGCTGGCAGGAAAAAAGGCAGGGCTGGACAGGAAAGGGCTCGATACTCCATGACTGGCAAATATTCGATGACGAACTGGCACAGGACAGCAGACATCAGGAAAATTTCAAGCAGAAATAATTGACAAACAAACAGGTGAACTTATAGACTAATAATGGGTTAACAAGGAGGGTGGGACTAGACAATAGATGGGAGAGCACATGACAACACAAGCCATATGCTCACATAAAGACTAGAACACGCACCCAATGAGAGAACTCATTAACTGCGTGCTCACATGACGACATAAGCATGCGGTGTATGTAAACATACACCACGTGCCAAACACAACAACATAGGACTGAACGCAAGACACAAGCACACGATAAACATCTTACCATGCGCTCACACACGCTGCGTGCATGTTTCAACCCAGCGCCACCCGAAACCAGCTAGACTTAAGACGCTGGGAATGAAACAGCACGCCACAGACAAACGATCAAGAGGACGAGAGCGCTCAATCGCGAACACGCCCAGATCCCACGCGCCTGTATCAAGCGGGGGCGCATGGTCCAAGCGCGCCCACAATTGGCACTCATACAGAGACACAATGACAACACACAGGACTAGACAGAGTTAGTGTGAGGACTCTGCCACCAAAACAAGAATTAACAAGACTGGAGTGGCAGAACCCTGACACATATAGAATGATTTTGAGATGCTCATATGTTAACCGTTTATGTGCTATTAATTTGCTGTTTTTAGGTCAGACATGGGACGACATCATTAGAGTCATGACCTCGGCCACAGTGAGATTTGAACTGTTGTCCACAGTGCACACAAGTCCGGTGAGTGTGTTAGTCGCGTAAGTATTGAATATCCTGTCTTGCGTCAGAGATGATTGACAGCTCTTTTTCAGGTGACTTTAGATGTGCAGCGGGACAGCGGCGTGTCCACAAAGGGCCCCAGAGGTGGAGTCTTTGTCATGTATAACTGCGCTCGGCTTCATACACTCTTCAGCAGCTACGAGAAAGGAGTGGAACAAGGTTAAACGCATACACTGTAGTGACTTTTGATTCACATTAACTTTAAGTATTATTGTTAAGATGTTATATCGCAATCTGTTTTGAAATTTGTAGGTCTTTATCCTGAAATCCCAAGAGGCACAGAACTGGACTTTTCTGCTCTAAAAGAGGAGGTAAAGCGATATGTAACTTATATGCCGTAACAGACATCCTGTTTATTTTGTACAGACAAACTCAAAGATCGCAGCGGTCGTTTCTTTTGCATTCATGAGTATTTTTGTTGCTGCGTATAAATATGACATACAACAAACATTCATGTTGTGTTTTAGCAGCATAATGGTGTTTATAAAGTGAACTGATGTTGATATTTCATTGTTAGGGGGAGTGGCTTCTTCTTTTTAATTACCTCATTCCATTCTCTGAAATTCTGGACCAATCAGCACAGACTCTGGAGCATGAAGGAGGTGGAGCCAGAGTTCAGTTAAGAACTGAGCAGGTGCTTTTTTTTTGTTTTATTATGCTTTTGTTGCTCAAGCAGATTTTTTTGTAATATGATCTGAATAGGGGCGTCACAGTGGCGTAGTGGGTAGCACAATCGCCTCACAGCAAGAAGGTTGCTGGTTCGAGCCTCGGCTGGGTCATTTGGCATTTCTGTTTGCATGTTCTCCCTGTGGTCGCGTGGGTTTCCTCCGGGTGCTCCGGTTTCCCCCACAAGTCCAAAGACGTGGTATAAGTGAATTGGGTGAACTAAATTGTCCGTAGTGTGAATGAGTGTGTATGGATGTTTCCCAGAGATGGGTTGCAGCTGGAAGGGCATCTGCTGCGCAAAACATATGCTAGATAAGTTGGCGGTTCATTCTGCTGTGGCGATCCCAGATTAATAAAGTGTCTATGCCAAACAGAAAATGAATGAATGATCCGAAGTAATTTATAATAATAAGTCTATATAATAAAGTAGGTCTATTTAATCTTATTCGATTAAGTCTTTCATCTGTTTGGTGTCATGGCATCTTAATACAGCTTCCCTTAACTGAATGCTTTGTGTGTTTGTCAGGTGTGCAGATTCCTGGTGTCTCTCAGTAAAGATTTTAGTTCCTACTACAACAGAGTTCATGTCCTTGGGGTAAGAAATTGTGGGATTGTTTGCAAATCATTGAATGCATTTCTGACAGTATTTTTTTTATATACAAAAGTAAGCCAAAATGCAGATAAGCCTTTGCATGCTGCCCAATCAGCATCATTTTACAGTTCCTAGAACTATTGGCTGAAGTACGTGCATTTTGATGTGTTCACACTACAGGGATTAATCATGGAGCAATCTTTAGCTTTTAATACACCTTTTGTGGGAACTAATTAGCTCCTATGTAACCAAGCACAATAGGAAATGCAGTGATGCAATTGTAACCTGGCTTAGTAGCTAGTTCCCATAAATTAGTTACTACTTGTTGTCTCATTATAATGTATTCGGCTCATCGGTTTAAATGTACATTTCACACCCTTTGAACACTGCATATGGGTCAATATTTGTAACATTTAATGAATTAAAGAATGTGTATTTTGCATATCTGTGCGGGACAAGTTGACAAAGTTGAAGCCAATTAACATTCTTCTACTTCTCTTTCTTTCTCTCTCTCTTTCTGTCTAGGAGCCTCTGCCTCATCTTTTTAATCAGATGTTTTGTCGTTTATTATTGCTGAGAGCATTAAGAGAACTTTACCACAGCGCCCTGGACTCCCTTAACCTTCCCCCAATCCCACAACTATAGCATCACACACTCAAACAGCCACAAACTCTCTCCCATAACAGCCAACACTCACCACATTTGGTTATTACACCTCACACACCCTCCTCATATCCATAATTCCCTGACCGTGCTGTCCAAATAGCCCAATAGTCTTTTTTTCCACTCGAAACTACCACTGAAATGCCCTACACAAGACCCCTCTAAATCTGTCGCTCCATCCTTTCAACCAGTAAATTGTATGAGAAATCGCCCTTGCAAATGTCAACAAGTGAATATGAATTGCCCTTCACTACGTTCATAGATTCTGCCCTCCTGCATGATGTATTGTATGTAATAATCTTTAATCAGTGTAAGTGCCCAGCTCTGTTTGTTGCACCGCTGACAGTGTAGCGCAGTTGTTCTCTCTCCGTTTGATAGATGCACACAATAAAGGATCCGTCACCGTTTCTGATTAGGAATCATGTCAACGTTTGGCATTCTGGAAATGTCACGATCTTGGGATGCTTCTTCTTTTAATATCAATTGAATCTTATCTGTACCAAATATGAAGTCTTAATTCTAGAGTTTGCCCTTACTGTTGATGCCACTGTAAGTGTACAGATGTACATCTGGGATTTCTTGTGTGCCATACAAAGTTCCGGTGCATCGGTGCTCTCCTTATTCAAAGCACTGAACACATTTAGAGTGACTGTACGTTTTGTTAGTGGTGATCTCACTCGATGTATTTAAAAAAGGAGCAATCATCTTCATAATTAAAAGAGTGTCTGCTTCAACCAATTGTTTTTCAAGTGTGCACATAATTGACTCCCTGTATGTCCTTACATTGAGGTTTAAATGGTTAACATTAATAGTGTTTCAATTAATAATTAATGATTTTAATTTAAATGGTTTATACTTTATCTAATTATTATACATGGGCTACTGATTGTTAGAATGTTTAAATCAGAATAAATAGATATTAACAATAATGTAAATGAAATAATACATGTATGAAACCTTATTTAAAGGAATTATAGAAATTATATTTAAATCAATGTCAGAGGTTAACAGACAGCTTTTGGACCTTGTGGTTTAAAAGTCAAACTTATTGCCAAAACAGGAAATTAAAAAAACTAATTATTATTATTATTTTTTTACAGGAAGCGAAGTTGGAGAGAGAGAGTGAGGTAGGGTAGGGAAATGTCCTTGAGCCGGGATTCGAACTCGGGACGCCCTGATGTGCTGCTGCACCATATGTCGGCGTGCTAACCACTAGGCTATTGCGCCGACAAAAAAAACAAAACAAAACAAAAAAAAACCTAATAATTAAAACTAACATGATGGCTCAGTGGTTAGCATTGTTACCTCATAGCAAGAAGGTCGCTGGTTTGAGTCCCAGCTGGGTCAGTTGGCATTTTTGTGTGGAGTTTGCGTGTTGTGTTCTCCCCGTTTTTGTGGGTTTCCTTTGGGTGCTCCGGTTTCCGCTACAGTGCAAAGACGTGTGCTATAGGTGAATTGAATAAACTAAATTGGCTGTAGTGTATGTATATGACTGAAGGTGTGCGGATGTTTCCCAGTACTGGGTTGCAGCTGGAAAGGGCATCCGCTGTGTAAAACATTATATAATATTGGATAAGTTCGCGGTTTATTCTGCTGTGGCGACGCCTGATGAATAATGGGACTAAGACAGGGGTGACCAAGCTCGGTCCTGAAGGGCCGGTGTCCTGCATAGTTTAGTTCCAACACCAATCAGACACACCTGGGCTAATCAAGCTCTTAATAGGCTTTCTAGAAACACTTGTGCAGGTGTGTTGAGGCAAGTTGGAGCTAAAGTCTGCAGGACACAGGCCCTCCAGGACCGAGTTTGGACACTTCTGGACTAAGCTGAAGAAAAATTCATTTTAATTATCATGTCACGCTGAAGACTGGAGTATATAAACGTATAAAAATGTAAATGTTGTTTAGTAATGCAATTATACTGCATTATTTTCTAACACAATGCTTAACAGTAAAAACCTTGCCAGCCAGAAATTACACAGGCGTTTGTCTTTTCATGTTTAATATGGACCATTTCTGTCACTCACAATTAATATCAGCTTAATATCTGATGCTCTTTGATACTGAATCCAAACTCATCAGTGCACTGTGATGTGAATATTAACCACATATGAGTTGAAGCCAGAATTGTGTCCCAGACAGGCATGACTAAACATCTCATAATAACTCGTCTCTTTAATGAAGTATGTGTTAAATATGCAGCTCTGAAATGAGGCACTGAACATTAAAACCTACTACGTTGACAGAAAACAGCTCTGTTATTGCAAGTGTGTGACTATGGTTGATTTAAATGCTCTAATACATAAAATTTATTAGGAAGCCATTTTAATATTGAATCTTTTAAACATACTTGTGTATTTGCATGCTATTATGCATATTTTTAGGTACTATAGTATATTTTCCATCAAATACTAATAATTTATTATTTGCTAGTGCTTATTTTTTAGGTTTTAGTTTTTACTCATGAAATACTTTAGTTTACCCAGTCTCATTCATTTGATACTGCGATAACTTGAGTAGACTTTGTAATAATGAATAAGTGGTTGTATCTTATGAAAGGCTCTAGTATATAATAGCTAATCATTATTAAACAGATATTAGTAATAATTTAAATAGTGACTAGTAAATATTTTATTTTTCTACGCTGTAAAAAATGCAGTGTTCCACACAATTCCGTCATTGCCCCAACATAAATTGGTTAACTTAATCATTTGTACAAATATAAGTTGATTAAACATAAAAAAATTAAGTCACCTCCCTTAAAGCTCAAGAATTGTGCTGACATTTTACATAAGTAGTTTTAACAAGCAGCAAATTTTTGAAATTGTAATAAAACAATTTAATAGATTTTGCCATTGACTTCTACAACGATCTGTCATAATAAGATTGTTTTGACCAGTGCCAATGTCTAATAAAAAATACTTGTATCTGATGAATAAGCATTCTAATACATTTAAATTTAGGCATTTAGCAGACACTTTTTTTCAAAGCGACTTAAAATTGTGAAGGTATTCAGCGATTCAACTAGTAGAGGCATAACATACAAGAAGTGCTATTTATTCAATATAATGTGTTGCTCAGAGAATTTAATGCTAGAGTAGTTTTTTTAATATATTTTAAATATTTATATCTTATAAATGTTTAATTGTAACTAATGAAAATTTCTAAATTTAAATACTAGTGTATCTAATGAATAAGAACTATCTATTAAATAAATAATGAATATGTAGTATCTTTTTAAAACATAAACTGCCTAAAGAATAAGCACTGGATACCAAAAATAAGCACTGTCTAATGAGTTTTAGGATACTGTAAAAAAATACATTAATTACTTAAAATGTTTTAAGTTGACTCAAAGTGACCTAATAAGTAGGCCCAAACTGAATCTGTATCTGCAGAAAATGGCAGATTTCCTCAGATTGTTGACCTTGACAATCCATCTATTTGCTCATGTAAATATATATTCATACAATGTTTTCTTATATAATTTAATAATATGTAAATAATTAGATGTTTTGATTATTTGTGTACAATGCACTTAGTAATGTTTTCTTTTGTGGTCTTGTGTGCTTAGTAAATGTATTATATGAGAGACTTGTTACTTTGTTTACCAAACAAGTGAATCTGATTGATTTAACCCTTCTATAAGCTTAAAAGGGGCGTCACGGTGGCACAGTGGGTAGCACGATCACCTCACAGCAAGAAGGTCACTGGTCACTGGAGTCAGTTGGCATTTCTGGATGGAGTTTGCATGTTCTCCCTGTGTTCGCATGAGTTTCCTCTAGGTGCTCCGGTTTCCCACAAGTGGTACAGGTGTATTGGGTAAGCTGAATTGTCCGTAGTGTATGTATGTGAATGAGTGTGTATGGATGTTTCCCAGTGATGGGTTGCAGCTGGACGGGCATCCACTGTGTAAAACATATGCTGGATAAGTTAAGCTTGCGGTTCAGGGACTAAGCTGAAAAGAAAATGAATGAATGAATAAGCTTAGAAGGCTATTTTAAAGGTTTATGCTCTTATAGGCTACTCTCAAAGTCATTATACAGAAATTACAGTTTTTTTTTGTTACTACTGTTTTAATTCTGTGTTAACAAAATGCTGCACAGAACTAGCCACGTATTCTGTTATTAAACTGGCTTAAACAACTTGTATGACCCTAAAGAATAAGTTACAAACAAAAATTTTAATGTGTTAGCATGAAACCGCTAGTAGCATTGACATAGATAATAGCCTACTGTTTTAACAGTTAGCCATTGGAACCTCACAAATGCAGATACAGCATATTTGCCCGTCGGTTTAGGGGATGTAATGTCATCATTCAAGCACTAGAGGGCAATCACGGCCTTATCCTCAGTTTAAATCTTTCGCGCTGTTTTGTTCAGGGCTAGTCAGGCTGTCAGTCATCACCGCTGGGCATCTCTCTCTACCTTCAAGACAAAAGACAGAGGAGAGATGAAAAGCGACAGAGAGAGGTAAAAAGGACACTAGTGGAGCTGAAAGGATGAAGGAGAGTACACTGTGTAATCGCTACAAGGAAGACTGCTGTGTTTTCAGGAGGTGTGTGTGTGAGAGCGAGATGAATGAATGAGGTCAGAGGTGCCCATGGGATTTGAATGATTTTTTTTGTAGCTGCCAGGGATAGGAAGAGAGAGAGAGGGAGGTAAAGGTGGCTGGAGGAGGGGTGGAGATGATGGAGGAGAGAGAGATATTGATGAATGTTGTTCTTGGTGACTGACATGGAAGCCTATTGGAAATTACAGCGTGAGGTGGGTGTAGTTTATAGAGTGCTGGGAATGACACGTGGAGATTGATGCTGTATCTGTGAATGTCACTCTTGTAGAGATAATATCGTTTGTATTAGACAAACACTGCTTGCAGTCGAAATTAAAAGGGGGTTTTGTGTTTGACTTGCAAAACGGACACTGGATTTGTTGAGTTAAAGGAAGAGTTAGTAGAAAAAAATCAAATGTACTCACAATTTACTCACTCTCATTGAGTCTCTCCAGTGTTTACAAACTTAGTTTTTTTTCTACTGTTGAACATGGAGGAAGATATTTTAAAGATTTTTTTCAAACCGGTAACCATTGGCTCCATAGTAGGGGGGTGAATGTTATGGTAGTCATTGCCTAACTATTTTATGACATTCCTCCAAACAACTTCCACAAGCTGAAGAGAGAAACTCTAACAAGTTTAGATCAAACGGAGGCTGAGTAACTGACAAAATTTACATTTTTGGGGGTGAATTATCCATTAAATGAAACTGAGCATCTCGCCAGTTGGCTGGTAATTTTATTAGGAGCTGTTAATCCACATTAATCCCCGTTCATTTTCAGGCTGAGCACAGCTAACAGGCTTCCAGGAAATCTGAATTCAGTTCAAACATTCTGTTCACACTCGAAACAGGATTAGTTCAGTGATTCATATCAAGGTCGAGTCGACTCATGCCCTTGAGCTGTTGACCGAAGCGGAATCGATACATGGTTTATGTTGTAATCAAAGAATGATACAGTGAAGGATTCAAATCAAAGACTCAAACTTATTGAATGACTTAAGTTGAAAATCAACAAGAGTGATACAATGACCCACTCATCTTGACTATACTGTCAAATATAATGGTTACAAAATGGGGATTTCATAGCAATGCCAACAAACATTTTGGGTTCAGAGGACCTCTCAGTAAAAGAAACACCCTTTAAAACATCAAGAACCTTTTTGTGCAGCGATATTTTCAATGGATGTTACAGGCATTTCAGGGAACCATAAGTGCTGAACAGAAGTATATGATGCAGTGACACAACAACCTGCATTAAATAATTATGGTGCAATACAGTCAAGTGTACTTTACTGTTTAAAAAAAAAACAAAGAAATATTACTGTTATTCACCAAGGATGCATCGAAGTGATCAAAAGAGGGAATTTGAAATGTTTACAAAAGCAGATTAAATTTTCTGCAATATTCTTTTAAACTTTCTATTCACCAAAAGTGTTTTAGATTTTCAACTCCGGTATAAATTGCATAAATTATTTTGACTAAAAATACACAATATATTGATTAAATGTATTCAAACACATAAAAAACAGATATTTATTATATGAAAGGTTATTATACTATTTATTATAGTAAAATTAATTATATTTCACAATATTTTTGACAAATAAATCAGTCCAGACTACAACTTTGGTAAGTATAATATAGCTGACATTCAAAAACATTTATTTACACAACTCTGGATCATTTTTATTCTAGTTTAAGTTAAGTGTTGTGTGTTTAAATATATTTTCTTCTGCATACTGCTGATGACAGTTTTTCAAAATTCTAAATAAAAACTATTAAAAAATTAATTGATTAAAAAATGACAAAATTGGTGAAACTGAAAGTAACAAAAAATATTATATTTTCTATATTTGTTTTATTTAAGTAATCCAAAATTTCATGACCAGTAAGAAGTATTTAATAGCTGTTTAAAATTCTCAAAATATTAGCAAGTATTGTACCATTTTTAGGTGGCATGGTGGTTCAGTGGTTAGCACTGTCGCCTCACAGCAAGATTGTCAATGGTTCGAGTCTCAGCTGGGCCAGTTGGCATTTCTGTGTGGAGTTTGCATGTCCTGCTTGTGTTCATGTGGGTTTCCCCCACAGTCCAAAGACATAAGCTAAATTGGCCTTAGTGTGTGTATGTGTATGTATGTATGTATGTGTGTGTGTGTGTGTGTGTGTGTGTGGGTATGTAAATGTATGTGAGAGTGTATGGATGCTACTGCCCAATACTAGGTTGCAGTTGGAAGGGCATCTGCTGTTTAAAACATGCTGGATAAGTTGGTGGTTCATTCCGCTGTGGCGACCCCTGATAAATAAGAAACTATAAGCCCAAGGAAA
This sequence comes from Danio albolineatus, assembly GCA_903798035.1. Taxonomy (NCBI): domain Eukaryota; kingdom Metazoa; phylum Chordata; class Actinopteri; order Cypriniformes; family Danionidae; genus Danio; species Danio albolineatus. Next base: position 5,534,324 of record CAIGQQ010026963.1, read on the forward strand.
ATAAATGAATGAATGTACCATTTTCTTTCCCCTTTACTGTTCTGAAAATCATTGCTCTGGGGCTCAGTGTATTCTAAAGATGATAAATGACATCATCATTTTCACACTTCAATTTTTTTATTTAAATCCCTGGCTTAATCCTGTCAAATATCAGCCCAGACTGCAGCGTTGCCAGAACAGCGTGTCTCTCCGCAGCATCTAATTAAAACAAAACTGGAGTGTGTCAGGCTGTTTGTGTGTGCGCGCTCTCGCATGTGTGTGTTTGTGTGTTCCAACAACATCCTAGAAAAAAGATCTTCCTCAAAAGCCGTTGGGTTTCCTCTATCAAAGGCTGAAGCTAAGAGATTGTGGCACCGTATTTGATGTAGATTTTCTGAGCTGAAACTTTTGATAGTTTGACAAATTTAGACCAGAGCTGAAATCATCCTTGATGTGTTGACGTCTTTGAGACTGCGCAAATCTGTCATTTAAATCTGTGTCACAGCAACCTCATGTGAACATTCCTTAGCCATAAAAAAGTAAAATCAGTAAGAGTAGTAGGTTGTTTATGGAAAAATAGCCTTTTTTCTGTATCTGTGTCATGCTTTGAATGTGTTTAGTGTAGAGTCGCTTTAAATTAGTTTTTGATTGACAGCAAGTTATGTTGAGGAGTGCAGAGGATGGCACAGTCAGTAGAGTATTTCACACCCATCCAGGCCTGTGTATGTGTGTGTGTAAACAGATAAGGACCGCGTGCAACAGCTTCCTCTTGCTCTCCTTCTGTTTCTCCTCTCTAGATTTTTCTGCACGTCTGTTGATAAAACTGGTTCGAATTTCTTACTAGCCTTTGCTGTTTTTTAGGTAGATAAGTCAAGTTCACAGATCTTCTTTCAGAGGGATTATATCACTGGTCTTCTGAAGATAACAAGACTAGTTGCGAGTGCTGCACTCACAAGAGCTAAAAATGTTTAAAGAGGTTGCCAGGTATGTTGCCAGGTTTTAACTTATCAAGTTATTAGTTATTAGTTAATTACTTAAAGTTATTAGGAACTAATTATTATTGTTATTTAATTATTATAATAATTATTAATAATAATAATAATAATAATAACTATTATTATTACTATTATTATTATTATTTGCTTGTAATGCAATAATGTGCACCTTTTGTAAAGCTGCTTTGACACAATGATTGTGAAAAGCGCTATACAAATACACTCAAATTTAATTGAAATGTTGAAAATACTACGCAGGGTGACATGGTGGCTCAGTTGTTAGCACTGTTGCCTTACAGCAAGAAGGTTGCTGGTTCGTATTCCAGCTGGGTCAGTTGGCATTTCTGTGTGGAGTTTGCATGTTCTCCCTGTGTTCGTGTGGGTTTCCTCCGGGTGCTGGATCCCCTCACAGTACAAAGACATGTACTAGGTGAATTGAATAAACTAAATTGGCCATAGTGTATGTGTGTGAATGAGTGTGTATGGATCTTTCCCAGTCCTGGGTTGTGGCAGGAAGGGCATCCGCTGTGTAAAACATATGCTGGATAAGTTGGCGGTTCATTTCGCTGTGGCAACCCCCTGATGAATCAAGGGACTAAGCTGAAGAAAATGAATGAATGAATGAAAACAATACGTAACTGGGGTTCTTCTGACTACTGTGATATGATGGTTATTTGTTTTTTTAGGCCTAATTCATGGTTCACTGTTACAGAGAAAAATTATAGATATTTTACTATGAGTGGCTGTTGAGTACTTGATTCTGATCGGTCAATGAACATTCTGAGGTTTACAATCAATAGGACAGTTCTCTCAAAAATGAACATTTACACCCTTAAATGGTTCCAAACCTTTGTGGGGGTTTTTTTTTCTGTTGAACACAAAAGAAGATATTTTGAAGAAAGTTAAAAACTTGTAACCATTAAATAGCATATGAAAAACTAATTCTGTTGAAGTCAAAAAAGAAGCTTGTAATGGTTTGAAACGAGTAAATGGTGAGCAGAATGTTAATTTTTAGGGAAACACACACACACACACACACACACACACACACACACACATATATATATTCATCAATATATATTTTAAATACATTAAAAAAATATATAATATGTAGATTTTTTTTCTTTTTTTTTTAAGCCTAGTCTGAAAAAGTCTGGCACTGGACACGTACAGATAACTCAAACATTTGAACATTTTGATAAAACTACAAATTTCTCCTAAAGAAAATTCTTAAATGGATATAGTTCATCCAAATTGTGAAAAATATTCAATATTTTTTTACCCTTGAGTGTTTTTATGAGTTCCTTTCAACACAAAATATGATATTTAAAAAAAAACTTAAACCTGCACCTTTGACATCCATAGCAGAAAAAAAATAGCATAGAAGTCAATGGTTACAGATTTCCAGCTTTCTTCAAAATATATATTTTTGGTGAACAAAGTAAAAGAGGATTAAATTTTCAGTTTGGGTGAACTTTCTACTTAATACCTTCAACAAACATGCTTTTTGTAGCTCTTTTCCCTCTTCCATTTAAATGCAAACACAAACACACACTTCCCTTGAGCTTGTTGTCAGTAATGCCTTGTGATGTTATCATTAAAATAACTACAACTGAAAAGCTTCATGGCTTTTCTTAGTAGTGAGATAGGTCCGAAACTGCTTTTGAAGCAGTTTGCTTTTAGTAAAGATGCTTCACTTCATCTCCACATTGGTGGATTAATCAATAAACGAACACCCAGTTGTCATTTATTGCTAATCTGTTTCATTTATAGACTATACTGTTCAAAAGCTGGAATACTATGTACAGAAACCAAAAAACTAAACTCTGAAATAATTGTTGTTCAATAGAAAGCAGACACGTTTATTCTGCTTATTTACTAAACTATTACAGCAATAGTTTGATGATATAACTATTATTGATTGTTTAACTTAAAGGAAATGTGAGAGAACCAAAACTGAAATTAAAAAATGTTAAACAACAATAACTAATAAAAAAAATACAATAAATAAATAAATAAATAATAATATTAATAATGAAAACTCCTATAGTTTTTCATTTGCATTAAAGGAATAGTTCATCCATGAAAATTCTTTCCTCATTTACTCACCCTTGACTTGTTCCAAAGCTTTTAGATTTGTTTTCCTGTTAAACGCAAAATAAGATAATTTGAAAAATGTTAGAAACCTGTAGAAAAATGGACGAATCTTCATGTTTTGGGTGAAAAAGTAAAAGTTGTAGTGTTCTTTGTTGTGTTTCATTTGTCGTTTGTTCTATTTTCCTGCCACTGTTAGTTTCCTTAATTACTAATAAGTTCACACCTGTTCTCCGTTGCTTTCATTACTCGGTGAATGTGAGCCCTCACTTTCCTCTCTGTCTTGTGTTGAGGTAGATGTGATAATTGTATGCCAGTGTGTTTCTCTCTTCTTGTGGTCATCATAACTCCAGATGTTGTCTTTTTATCTTATCTTATAAGACATCTTATAATGTCTTAAAACATTTTTGAAAGCAGCATTTATTTAAACTATATAGGGGAAAACCAAAATACTGTACACTAAGTCAAAAGTATTAGCCCCATGTGAAATTTTATTTTTTCAAATATTTCCAAAATGATCTATATGATAGCCCCCTTAAGCAATATTTTCTTATTTTTCAATATTGTTTATAGAACAAACCACTGTTATACGATGACTTGTCTAATTACCATAACTTGTCTAATTAACCTAATTAAGCCTTTTAAATTGCACTGAATAAGCTGAATGGTATCTTGAAAAATATCTAGTTAAATATTATGTTCTGTCATTTGTCATTGTATTTATACATAATTTTACCATTTACAAATTTTGCTCCTCATTCAATACTGCTATGCATTTCATCTGTTTCTCTGCGTTTGCCGTATCTAGGTCTGAGTCTTTCAGACTTCAGATTCAGCAGCTTGGTGAGAAACTAGCTGGATTGGAGTCTAAGCAGTTCTAAATCCTGAGTAAGACCGCTAGATACCCCTCTCATCTGATGCTAATCCACTTTAATCCCAGTTCACTTTCACTCTGAGCACAAGCAGAGCGCCTTTCGGTCGATCTGAATTCAGTCCAAACATTCTATTCACACTCAAACCGGATTAGCTGTGATTCATATCGGAGAAGATTCAGGCTCTAGCAGATGCCCATGACTGAAGCGTGTTTAAAACATGACTGTTCCATAAAGGCGATAAATCCCACGCTGGGGCAAATGAATGCGCTCCTCCTCTTCAGATGTAATAGGATCCAGTAAGATTTGTACTCATTAATATAATATGGCGTAATCTTTAGGGTCCTCGAGGCTCATAGCCAATTCTTTTTCATTGAACCGTCTCTGATGATTTTAGATGTGTTAATAGACTAACATGGCTGTTATTTAAATCATAATTGTGTTATTATAATTGTATAGCTTTCGATTTTGGCTGCATACAGATTTGTGCTTTTCTTTTATGTCCAAGCGTAACATCTTTTTCTTTCCCTTTTTAAACATCTATATTTTGGGTCTGTTTGGCATGGGAATTGCCATTTCAAACACTAAGTCTATGCATGCTGTGACAGTTGTGTGTTTGTATGCTGGGGGAAGGTGAACAAAAAACAAGAATATATTTATAGCATGCATTATAATAGCTCTTTCTCTGGCTTTTTTAAATGTCACCTCTCTCACTTTCTCTCTCTCTATGTCTCTATCTCAATTTTTCTCTTACTTTCACACTATGACTTGCATGTTCATTCCCGTGTCTTTTTTTCCCTCTCTCATTCTCTCTCTTTTCTCCCATTCTCTCAATTTTTTTTTATTTGCTGATTTGGGTCACTGGCTGACTAAGAGACAACTCACAGCTGGCCTATAAACAACCTTCCCCCTTTCAGCAGCATTAGCTCACACACAGACTCACAATCTCCTCTCACTCCAGCACTCAGCAGTGCAAATCTCTCTCTTACACGTTCTCATTTGTTTTGCTAGGCTTTTTTAAATGAGATTTATGGAGCACTCTCTTATCCTTTGCATGTTCGTATGGAGAAAGGTTTGTTTTTCATGTGCTGTTTTGACTTGGACCTGCAGGGTAAGAAAGCAGACATACCAGTTAAAGCAGTGCAGTCAGTCTGGATCAAAGTGTTCAAAAAGATAAGTTTATGCTAGTTTGTTAGTTTTATAATGTGCTGATGTTAGAGTGTCAAAATGAAAATCAACATGTGAAAGAAACTTTTTGCCACAAGCTCAAACAGTCTGCAAATGTCCTGCAGGTGTCCAGTCAGTATAGAGGACCAATAAAATGTTTGAATTTATTTATTTAGAAATGTATTTGTTTATATTAGTCCATTAATGTATTTTCCATCCTATTTGGCGTCACACTTAAAATGAATTCAAAATACATAAAACACAAGTAGTGTGTAGCGTTTTTAACTAACATTTGTGAAAATAAAATGTTTCGTTGTCATTCAGTGCAATAACTCTATTCTGACCTTTATTTATTTAAATATGTGATTATACTAATTTTTACAGATATTTTAACATGATTAAAAATGTTTCCTATCAAGTAAAATCTGGTGTTTTGAAGAATAGTGGCAAAGAATGAAATTTTTAAAGGACAATTCATTAGTATTTTTACAATATTATTACACTAACTGTATTGTATTATAATGCAGTTTTAATGTAAATCATGGTAAAATTATGATGGTCATTATTTTGTTTCAAAATAAAATTAATCATGGCTCGTTTTAATGTACACAGCAAAACAATCAGTGTTCATTTAACTCAATTTGAGTTTAACTTAACACTCCTTGGCTGTACATATGACTCACTCCATTTTGGAGTTAAAATAACACTTTCTAAAGTGTTACATTTGTACATTGCTCACAGAGTTCATTTTAATACAGTAAGAGTTTATTCTTACATTAAACTGGAGTGTTATTATACCCTTCAAAGTGTTAATATACAGTATATCAAATTTGTGCATTTGTGCATATATTGCTTCTGATGAGAATTCATTTATTATATCTTATAATTTATTTTATCATCAAGACTCGTAAAACATACTGGTTTGATCACTGTTTGTCTGAAAGAACTGGTTTAAGACTTCCCTTCACTAGTGGTAAATACACTGCATATTGGGTTAAAAGTTTAACACTGAAAAAAAACTATTAAATATACATTCCTTCACACTTGTGGATTGAAATGTACTCTGGGTTTTAACACTGAAAATAATCACACTGTATATTTAACACAGGAATTTTTGCTGTGTAGTGCTGTCAAGGAATCAAAATGTGAAGTTGTACTATGAACTGTATTTGCTGTAGTTTCTGTTTTTTTACATGGAATTATAAATCTTGCATTATTTCATCACATTATATAATCTATTTTACTGTATTTTCCATTTTCGAAAATGTAGAGGCTTAACTTATCATGCCATAATTAATGTCATTACATTTGCGTGATGTTATTACTATGATAACAAGCCTTTATCATCCAGCTGTGTTTGTGAGCTCATTTTTCTGCCATTTGTACTTTTTTTGCTATGATTCACCATTTTGTCGGAATAGACTGCGAACGGCAGACTGCTGTGTTTGTTTATGAAATGGGAGTGATGCGTCAGTAATGCGATGATAACACATTTTGAAGGGGACGCGTGCGCGCGCGCGTGTGGGCACAGATGGGCTAATTCTAACTTTTTTTGTATATCCAAGCGAACGAATGCAGGAGGGCGCGCGGTCGAAGAGTCACTCAGAAGTTAAATTACGAGAGCTCCATGTCGAAATCCAATAACCATTCGGCAGATAACGAACATACAGTGTGCATAATCCCCTAATCCTCTAAAATTACTAATGACATCACTATATGCTCCTGGGCAACAGCGGCGCGAAGCGCTTAAGCTCGAGACAGGAGCGGCTCCTCGGGCGGAGGCGCGTCCAGGGCTTGCTTTGCTTTGCTTTTATGGATTCTGGGTGTGGAGCCACATTGAATATTCAGGTTTGGCTCACGTGAGCAACATTTTAATTAATTCGCGCTCACCAGGCACAGATTTGGCGTTGTACCCGTCTAACAAAACTCGGCACGGCGCACTCCACCCAATTGACATCATATGCCTGCATCTCAAGAGCTCTGTGTTTTTTGAGGAGGCGGCTGTATTTTGAGAGACAGATTAGAATGAGTGTAGGTGTCAGAGAAAGAGAATGCATGAGATTTGTATACAAAGTGATTGTGCATTATTTAAACCTTACTTCCTGCTTCTTCTTTTTTTTACTGCGTACACCCACATATATCCACCCTATTTTGCAAGCCAGTGTGATTTCCTGAGATTGTGCAATACTCTTCAGGTAAACTTAAAAAAGAATAATCATAGTCAAGACATTATTCATTCATTCATTTTCTTGTCTGCTTAGTCCCTTTATTAATCTGGGGTCGCCACAGCGGAACGAACCGCCAGCCTATCCAGCATGTGTTTTACGCAGCGGATGCCCTTCCAGCTGCAACCCATCTCTGGGAAACATCCATACACCCATTCACAGCCACATGCTACGGACAGTTTAGCTCACCCAATTCACCTATACCACAAGTCTTTGGACTGTGGGGGAAATCAGAGCACCCGGAGGAAACCCACACAGTCACGAGCAGAACATGCAAACTCCACACAGAAATGCCAACTGACCCAGCCGAGGCTCGAACCAGCAACCTTCTTGCTGTGAGGCGATCGTGCTACCCACTACGCCACCGTTGACTCATTTCCGTGAGAATCTTGGGTCCATGAGGGTTCCAATAGGTCTCCTGCAGTATTTGTGATGACTGGGATGCAGGTCAACAGATGATTCATATGGAAAAATCCACCTTCTGCCACTTTTCCAAATGATCAACTAGAAGTCAAGATATTATTTATTAATCTTACAACTGGGATTGATGACAAGACATTCGTCAGGTAGTGTAAATACAAATACACATGGTCCACTTAAAATATTGAGTGCTATAGAGATGTGAAGAGACTTTCAACCAGCATAACAAAAAACATTTTGTACCAAATCACCTATCCTACCTTTAAGGTACATATCACTACCTAAAAATGTATTAAAATGTACCTTCTGAGAGGGCACAGCTTCAGTGACTGATTTTGTACTTTAATATCTGCAAGTGTTTTTCAAACCTTTTTTACCCCTGACTGCAGAACAAAAATGTCTTTACTGTGATTTTATCAAGGCCTGGTAGGTTAGAGAATGAAAAATAGCCATCACAGTATGTGTGCCATTATCTGCCAGTCTCTCTCTTGTGAATATGCATTATAGCCGCTTGCCCGTTCAGGCCCAGCCATGACAGATGCTCACCGGGTTGAGGCCACCTGCTGCTGGGGCCACAGGGGAGGGTGAGCTGAGAGGACAGGCCTGGGTGAATGAGGAGGAGGGAAGGGGTCTGCAGGATGTGTGAGCAATTACAGATCAACTGCTGGTGCTGAGACACAAACACAAACTCTGTCCTTAATGGAACGAACCCCCTGCTCTCGCCATTCCCATGGTAACTCGGAGAATAGCTTTGGCCTTGTAGCTGACAGCATATACCTGAATGTGTGTGAATGCATGTGTGTGTGTGTGTGTGTCGATGTGTGTGCGCGCTAAGGGCCCCTAGGTGTGCTCTGTGAAGTGTGCACCCCTGTAATCCGCAGGCTGGATTTTTGGGGATTACAAATCAGCCCATTAGAGCTCTCACTCTCTTTCTTCTCTTTTTTCAGCCTGCACACACAAAGACTGTATAGAGTAGACTGTCTTTTTTTGGCGTCGAGCAGACAGGCACCTTATTAATAATTTTTTGCAATGTTATGTTTAGTGTATCAAAGCTGGTGCATGCATGAATAAAACAAGATTGAGCTTGATATCAAAGATATTCAAAATTGAACACAGTTCTCATGGTTTTGGACCCATGCACAGAAAAATATAGGAGATGCGAGTTTTTTTCTCTCACTTTTTGACTTTCAAAACTCCACAGATATCAGTACCTGGGAGACTCCAGCTTTAGATCTCAGCAGTCGACAGCACACCAACTGAGCCCAGGACAATGAGCACTGTCTACGCTTATGAAAAGATCAGGTGTTGTTCACTCATTTTCTTTGGGTTCAGGGATTTGGTATAAAACCATTTTAAATGAGGACATTTTTGGGGATCTTCAAGTTATTGCTTTCACCTTTGATTCACAGTTTTCAACAGATCCGGTTTAGTACACTATTTTTCATACTGATTATTATTATTTTTTTATTCCACTAAAGCCATTTTAGGGATTTATTTTTTTTGTCTGTTCACTATTCATTTGTTCCTCAATTTAATGGATTGTAACTTTACTGTGTCCACATTAGATCCAGCATTTACATCTGTTTTTTAAAACTGGTTTATTTTTAAAAATTTATAATTTGCTAGCCTGATCATGACATTAATTCAGTCACATTTGATACAACATTACATGTTTAGATGTGATCCACTTGTTTTTACATTGGGCAGCACAGAGGCTCAGCGGTTAGCACTGTTACCTAACAGCAAGAAGGTCGCTGGTTTGAGTCCTGGGTGGGCTAGGAGGCATTTCTGTATGGAGATTACATGTTCTCCTCGTGTTCGTGTGGGTTTCCTCCGGGTGCTCCGGCTTCCCCACAGTCATTCATTCATTTCCCTCCAGCTTAGTTCCTTTATTCATCAGGGGTCCCCACAGCAGAATGAACCACTAGCTTATCCAGCGTATATTTTATGCAGCGGATGCACCTTCCAGCTGCAGCCCAGAACTGGGAAACACCCATACACTTTAGTTTTAATTTAGTTTATTCAATTCACCTATAGCGCATGTCTTTGGACTTGTGGATAAAACCGTGGAGGAAACCCACACCAATGCCATGTGGTCCATACAAAACTCCAGACAAAAAACTCCATACAAAAATGCCAACTGGTCTAGCTGGGACTCGAACCAGCAACCTTCTTGCTGTGTGGCAACAGTGCTAACAACTGAGCCACTGTACTACCACTATAAACAGGGTATAAACTAAACTGGTCATAGTGAAAGAATGTGTGTGTGAATGAGTGTGTGTTTTCCAGCACTGAGTTGCTACTGGAACGGCGTGTGCCGCATAAAATATCTGCCAGAGAAATTAACAGATCATTCTGCTGTGGTGACCCCTGATAAATTATTAAATGTAATCACGTAACTTAATTAAATGTATTTTTTTATGAATTCACAACTCACATTTACAAAACTTAATTCGGAAATTCATAGCACAATTCTGAAATTTACACATCTAATTCATTCAGGGAAATATTTATGATATTTATTTGTGAATTCACAAATGGTATTTTGAACTTGCGAATTGGATTTGGTAAATGTGAATTGTGCTCTGTGCGTATGAGCTTTATTTTTGCAAAAGCATTATTTTTGAGACTGATCTCAAATGGCTTCTTAGTTTTCTACAATCTTTGTTGCATTCACATGTGATCCGTTCTCATATTCATCTGGCAGACACTGAAAACATTCCATGTGTTTCCTGGAGATCAAATCCTTGGCCCTGCTGTTGCTATAGCATCATCTTTAACTATCTGAGGAATGCAGGCATGCTCTAACATATACATCCTAATAAAATGGTGAACATATAGTGTTATCATCATCCTCCAGTGAGAAATGTACTAAAATGTAGGTCATACACATCTTTTCATGACATGCAAGATTTTGAATTACGGGCTCTGTATTATTTGGGAAATGATGAGTAACACTAAACACGATTGCTCTTCCCAGAGGCTGTTTGGCGAGCCGCTGAATCGTAGGTGGGCTGATCTGTGTTACCCGTCAGTCTATCAGTCAGCTTTCACAGAGGAAGCTCTCAGTTATGGGAATCCTCACCTAATGTGATTTAGGGCTGCCGTGACTGTGTGATATAATACCATCAAGCGTCTAGACACACACACAACACACCCGCTGATAGACCAGACATGAATCTCATCCTTCACAGTCAACAAGGAAGATTCGCAAATCATCTTTTAAAGCTTAGACATCACTAGTAACTGCACAGAAAGCACAAGCCGTTTACCACAGTCAGCTCTGGTTTGTGCATAAGAACAGTGGGGCGCGAGGGCAGCTTATCTAGCGAGCGCGCGCGAGGACGAGAGCGCGCGCGCCGTATAATTGAGCCGTATGAATTTTTCAACATCCGTGGCTTCGTTCCAACCGTGTCAGTGGCAGGCAGACTGCGAGACACAGATTGGTTTTTGTAACGCGCAAGTCTATTTCTGACTAAGCGTGGATTTCACATCCGCCATGCAGGGCTGTGACACGCGCTTCTGAAATTCACCCACATGCGGTGTGATTTAAGGCAGGAAAAAATCATAGTTAAAAAAGTGTCTCTATGTCAAACAATACATTTAAAATGAGTTTGTGTCTTGTGTGTGGGTGGTGGAGCTGGCGGCTGGAAGAAAAGGTTATTTTAATTCACTAGTATGTATTGGAAAAATACGCCTCGGGAAATCGTTCAGTGAATGTGGAATGACGTCACAGGTGGACACCGACTGATTGTTACAGCCACACACACACACGCACACACAAAACAGCTTCAAGAAAGCCATTGTCCGCTCCCAATTCCCGAATTGATTTCAATTTACGTTCTCTCTTCACCAGGAGTACAAAACTGCTATAGTTATGTGTGTAACTCCTCTAGGCCCACACCGAATCCGCAGATTTTTAGATCATTATGTATTTACTTGTGTAAATGTGTGTACATTTATATTTATTCAGTTTTTAAATTCATTTCTCTAGTTCATTCATTTTCTTGTCGGCTTAGTCCCTTTATTAATCCGGGGTCGCCACAGCGGAATGAACCGCCAACTTATCCAGCATTTGTTTTTACGCAGCGGATGGCCTTCCAGCTGCAACCCATCTCTGGGAAACATCCATACATTCTTATTCACACACAATTTAGTTTACCCAATTCACCTGTACTGCATATCTTTGGACTGTGGGGGAAACCGGAGCACCCTGAGGAAACCCACGCGAACACAGAACATGCAAACTCCACACAGAAATGCCAACTGACCCAGCCGAGGCTCGAACCAGCGACCTTCTTGCTGTGAGGCGACAACACTACCTACTGCGCCACCGTGTCGCCTCATTTCACTATTATTATTGTGAAATAATAGTAATATTAAAATGTTCATATGATTTATACAATACAGTTAAAGTAATATGTTCTCTCTTTAAGTAGATATATTAGGCTTTTCCCAGTGATGGGTTGCTGCTGGAAAGGCATCCGCTGCGTAAAACATGTGCTGGATAAGTTGCCGGTTCATTCTGTTGTGGCGGCCCAAGATTAATAAGGGACTTAGCCAAAAAAAAAATGAATGAATGAATGAACAAATAATAGACCTATATGAGAGACTTGCTTTGTTTACCAAATAAGTGGATCTAATTGGATTTGCGTTGTAAACATTAAATAAAAGTTAACAATCTATTCTTGTTTTTAGTTACGATACTCCTATAATCGTTGCACACAAATCCACAGATGTTTTTTTTTTTTAAATTCCGCAGAAATAACTAAAAATGTCTGCAGATTCTGTCTGGCCCTTCTCATGTTATATACAAGATGTAAAAAAGGGAAACTATGTTTTAAAAAGCTTAGAACTGTAATATAAATCCTTTTAATTAAAGTGTCATTATCATATGCATAATTTGGTTGTATATTTGTTGCATTAGAGCCATGTGTAAAAATTTGCTGTATTATTTTTCTTTAAGCTATTTTTCATGAGCTACTAGTCATGATCAGTTTTTAGCCTTTTGTTACAGGTGTTTTTAGAGGATGAACATCAGTAGACTAATATTTTAAGATACTGATCAAAATGTTATTACATTACTTGTATACATACAAGTTGTTTTACTTGAAAACAAATTCTGCTCTATTTCCAAGTGTTAATGCATCCAATTCATGCTATTGTTTTCACTTTGATATTGATAGGTTGTCACGTTTCTAGTACTCTCCAGCGGTGGACATGGCGTCATCTGACCGAGGAAACAGCCTTGCGCACACTGGAACAAACCATTCCCGTCTCAGATAGAGAGAGAGAGCGAGAGAGAGAGGAGGAGAGAAAGAAAGAAGCGAGAGGGGGAGGAGTGAGGGTAGCACCGGGTTCGCTGTGAGCCATGTTGGATGTGAATGAGAGATGCTGCGCTCGTGTAGCTGCTAGCCGGAGCTCTACCAAACACCGAGAGTAGATGCGAGCTTCCCGGGATCACCGAGCGACCGGGGAGCACGGCGGAAGGAGTCGGGCGGTGGTGGATGAGCTGGCCACTTAGCCGGCGTTTGGAGAGAGAAAGAGAGACACTTCGGTACAGAGAGAGGGGAGAAAGGGGGGAGAGAGAGAAAGGATTTCACTAGACTAATGGCTGCACTGCTACTGGACTTGGGCTCGCTTTCGCCGCTGCTGTTTCTCCTTCTCCTCAGCTCTTTGTTCACTGTTATCCCGAGGAGTGCAGCGGGGCCGTGCTGCCGCTCCCGGTGCACCCACCCAGCCCCCGGAGACGCTCAAATCGCCAGGTTGCCCGACGGAACGGTAACGGGGGCTTTGGCTGTGGGCGACGGGAAGATCCACCCTGCACGAACGGTAGGGTCGCGTGGACGGGAATCGCAGTGCTCACGGTCCAGTGCAGCGGGAACCCCCTCCGTTTCGTTGAGCTCTGATTACCGGAATTCTAGTGTTTGGATATCAGAACCGGCGGCGCACACCGGACGCTGTCATCGCCAGCCTGTGTGGAGTGACGGTGGCAGCGGAGAGAAGGGCGTTGTTTCTCGTGTTCTCGCCTCTCCGGTTCAGTATGGCAAAAAGAGGACTGTACAAAGGACTAGAACGCGCTTGCGGCCAAAGACGCGCCTCGGCACGGACAGTGTCTTTGCTCACAGCGTGTTGGATAACTGTCGAACCTTGGATAACAAACCCAGGCCTAACCACTGCCCATATCACCCCAAATGGGAGTTTGCCTTTGCCAAGACACCAACTCAGCCCTTATTAAAAGCCCATTCTTATTCAAATGTGTCTTCGGACGCCAATAAATTGCACAAAGCGACAGTGGACCGTCCCCTTTCAGGCCCCCTGAATGTTATCGATCTCACCAGAGAGGACTGGAACGGGTCAGGCTTTGGGTATGTCCGCTGGTGCTCGGAACCGTGCGCACGGCAGCTCTCTCCAGGGCTTGGAAGCGATACAAGCAGCTGTCTCGAGTCACACTGGATCACAGGTTGTTCTGAGAGGCATCCAGCCTGGCACAGCAGTGACTGGCACTGGTTCAACATTTCTCTGATGCGCTACGGTGTTTGTGGAAGGCAGGCGAGAGAAAACACAAACACCACATATTCAAATAACAACTCGAAAGTACAGTTTGTGCATGAGAAGTCTGATCCGAATAGTCCACAGGGTGTACTCAGAAAGGATTTAATATCACGGGTTGACTGGATCAGGACTGATACTCGCTTTGATGACAGAAAGGGTAATTACAACAGATCAACTGGAATCAGCGCTGCTCTGTCGTATAACGGTGATGTATACAACCCTGACTCATCTGCTACTGGCACTCCCAGGGGTCATAATGCATCGCATATCTACCTCTTAGTCGAGCTAAACTTTTCTAAACGTTTCCGTGACTCATACACTCACACACGAGTCACTCGCTCAGAGCGTGCAGAAGATTCAGCACCCGGACAGTGGACAGCGCCTTTCGCCGTGCACGAGCACTCTGACTCGAGTGACTTTACTAAAAGTTTGTTTCTGATGAACTGGAACTCCAACAATAACAACAATTGCGACAAAAATCACAACAATAACAACAACAACAACAACAACAGCAGTCCAGCTGATCAAAATGCAAACGAAACCCAAAATGTTCCTGACAGTGATGAGCGTGTGTTTATAAGAGGGGAAAGCGCACGTTTTCCTTCCTCCGGTGCGAGAGCAGAGTGTGGAGACTACAAAACCGACGACAGCTTAAACGCCGATGGGGGAGCCACGCGGCCGCAATTAAAATCCGGTAAACGGGTGTCATTACAAGCAGAGGGTGTCAGTCAGCAAGAGGAGCAGCTGGAAGCCGCGGCTGAGTGCGGTAGGAGGGAGGGACAGATAGAGGGCGGGGTGAAAGGGGAGGGAAAGGGGGAGGGTGACAGACAGCCTGTAGATGGAGAATGGGAGGAAAGCATGGAGTGGGTGATTGCAGAAGACACAAAGGAAGAGACAAATTTACAGAGAAAAAAAGAAAAAGGTCAAGGAAATGACACCTCTCAGTCAGAGAGAGAGAGTGATGATAACAAAGAGGGAATGTGGACTGAACAAAATGAGACTAAACATAGTGAAGTTGGGGTGGGAAACACACAAAGAAATCAGTACAGTGAGAAACAAAAACATAAAGAAAGTGATGAAGTGCTCAGGGAAGAGGAACAGGAATACAGTGAAGAGCAGACAGGTATCCCTCCTGTTGGGCGATCCCGTAGAGCTGCTAATCGACAACCCCAATTCCCCCAGTATAACTACCAGGTTCAGGTTGCTGAGAACCAGCCTCCTGGTACCTCAGTCATAGCTATGACAGCTGAGGACCATGATGCTGGTGAGGCAGGCAGGCTCAGTTACAGCATGGCCCCTTTAATGAACAGCAGGTCCATGGATTACTTCCAAATCGACCCAATTACTGGCCTTCTCACCACCACACACATTCTGGATCGTGAACACATGGACCTGCACTACTTCAGAGTTACTGCCACAGACCACGGCTCACCACGTCTTTCTGGGACAACTATGGTGACCATCACTGTGGCTGACCGTAATGATCACTCGCCTGTCTTTGAGCAGACAGAGTACCGTGAGACCATTCGGGAGAATGTGGAAGAGGGATATCCTATACTACAGCTGCGAGCAACAGATCTTGACTCAACAGCAAACGCCAACATACGCTACAGATTCGTTGGAGAAAGTGCAGCTATCGCACGCTCTGCTTTTGAAATAGATCCACGGTCAGGCTTGATCACAACACGAGGTATTGTTGATAGAGAAACAAATGAGCGCTATACGTTGCTGGTGGAAGCAAGTGACCAGGGGAGAGAGCCAGGGCCACGGTCGGCTACTGTTAGCGTCCATATCACGGTGCTGGATGAGAATGACAACGTTCCACAGTTCAGTCAAAAACGGTATGTAGTAGCAGTTCGAGAAGATGTCCGACCACATTCCGAAATACTTAGAGTCAGCGCTACAGACCAGGATAAAGATGGCAATGCTGCTGTGCACTACAACATAATCAGCGGGAACAGCCGTGGACAGTTTGCGATTGACAGTGTTACAGGAGAAATCCAGGTGGTTGCGCCGCTTGACTTTGAGACAGAGCGAGAATATACACTACGGCTGCGGGCTCAGGACAATGGCCGACCACCTCTCTCCAACAACACTGGAATCGTGAGTGTGCAGGTCACCGACGTCAACGATAATCCACCAATATTTGTATCTACGCCGTTTCAGGCTACAGTGCTAGAGAGCGCTCCTATTGGTCACTCCATTCTCCACATACAAGCCATCGATACCGATAATGGTGACAATGCACGGCTGGAATACAGATTAACAGGAACTGGCACAGATACCCCTTTTGTTATCAATGCTGCCACTGGGTGGGTCACAGTCAGTTCAGAGCTTGACCGTGAATCAGTAGAGCACTACTTCTTTGGTGTTGAAGCCCGAGATTACGGAGCTCCCCCTCTTTCTGCTACAGCCAGTGTTACAATCACAGTAATGGATGTTAATGATAACCGACCAGAATTTCTACAAAAGGAGTATTACGTCAGGCTAAATGAAGATGCAGCTGTTGGAACAAGTGTGGTCAGTGTGACTGCGGTTGATCGTGATGTGAATAGTGCCGTTACGTATCAGATCACTGGTGGAAACACGCGTAATCGCTTTGCCATTAGCACTGCCGGTGGCGCAGGACTTGTATCACTCGCGCTGCCTCTAGACTACAAACAAGAGCGTCGCTACGTGCTAACAGTCACTGCCTCTGACAGAACTCTCCATGACACTTGTCAGGTGCACATCAACATCACAGATGCCAACACACACCGCCCTGTGTTCCAGAGCGCTCATTATTCAGTAAGTGTAAATGAGGACAGGCCTCCTGGCAGCACCGTGGTAGTCATAAGTGCAACAGATGATGATGTTGGAGAAAATGCGCGCATCACTTACTACCTGGAGGATAATATTCCACAGTTCAGAATAGATCCTGCATCTGGAGCGATCACACTTCAAGCCGAACTGGACTATGAAGACCAGATGACTTACACACTGGCCATCACGGCTCGTGACAATGGAATCCCACAGAAGTCCGACACCACATATGTGGAGGTCAATGTTAATGATGTTAATGACAACGCACCTCAGTTCCTGAGCCCCAGGTATCAGGGTGGGGTCAGTGAGGATGCTCCACCTTTCACAAGTGTTCTGCAGATCTCCGCTACTGACCGTGATGCTCATGCCAATGGTCGTGTTCAGTATACATTCCAGAATGGAGAGGACGGAGATGGTGATTTTACCATAGAGCCAACTTCTGGAATAGTCAGAACTGTGAGGAGACTTGACCGTGAAAGTGTTCCCTTCTACGAGCTGACAGCATTTGCTGTGGATCGTGGTGTTCCACCTCAGCGTACACCTGTGCACATTCAAGTCAGTGTCATGGATGTCAATGACAACGCTCCAGTGTTCCCTGCTGATGACTTTGAGGTTCTAGTGAAGGAGAATAGTGCTGTTGGGTCAGTCGTAGCTCAAATCACAGCAACTGATCCGGATGAGGGCCCAAATGCTCAGATTATGTATCAGATAGTGGAAGGCAATATTCCAGAAATCTTCCAGATGGACATTTTTTCAGGAGAACTCACTTCCTTAATTGACCTTGACTATGAGACCCGTAATGAGTATGTAATCGTGGTCCAGGCCACGTCAGCGCCTCTAGTCAGTCGTGCCACAGTGCGCATTCGACTGGTTGACCAGAATGATAATGGGCCCCAAATGCAAGACTTTCAAATCATCTTTAACAACTTTGTATCCAATCGATCCAACACCTTCCCAAGTGGGGTCATTGGACGAGTTCCTGCCCATGACCCAGATGTTTCGGATCGCCTCTACTACACTATAGACCGTGGGAATGAGCTGCACCTGCTGCTGTTGAACCACACAAGTGGAGAGATCCGGCTTAGCCGAAAACTGGACAACAACCGACCACTGGTGGCCCCGATGCTCATCACTGTCACTGGTAAGTTCAATAAGGGGAAGGAAAGATGTGAGGGAGTGGGGGAGGGTGAAAGTAAAGGAAGAAATGGGGAAATGAGGCAAGGGCTATTAAGGTCATGAGGATGAAATCAAATCAGGTCAAATTGGTTTTGCTAACTCTTCACTGCAGTGCTCTATTATGAAATCTTGCTGAAGGCTATGTGTCAGTGTGGGCAGTCTGTGCTAGAGGAGAATAGAAAGAAAAGAGGATATCTTTGGAGAAAGCTGACCCTTAACTTGCATTTTTCTCTGTAAAGACATTTTGCGATCAATGTAAATTACTTTACGCCAGAATGATTTCTTAGTGGAGATAGCAGGTAACAATACCCTTCAAGAGGCTCAGTGGAAACATGAGAGAGTGTAAGTGCTGAGGAGGACATTGCTTGACCACAGATGCTGCTGTTGATGATGGCATTGCTGGGAAGTGTAGATAATTGTGGCTTTTGAAAGGTTACAAATGGTGATTTGTTATTTACAGACATGGTGACTAAAATGGTAAAAACACAATGCAGGAATTTATGTTTGTTTGTTGCTTAGAAATACATGTTCTGCTAAACTGAAACAATATTGCTGATTTTGTTCTGTGCTTGTTACCTTATCTGGCAGTTTGTGTGTGTGAGGCATATAGGTTGGGGAGTTTGTAACACTGCAGTGTTGGACAGCTCAGTTTCCCTCTGGTAAAATTCTCTCTCTCCTATGAGGAAAGCACACTTTCATTTCCACCCCCTCTTGCTTTTCATTCCACGTTTTGCCCCTTTTTCTGTTTGCCGTTTCTTTCCCTATTTTTCACTCACAGTGTACTCTTAAAAATAAAAGTCTTTTATTGGCATATATAAGTCCATAAAGAGCCTTCAACTTCAATAGATCCATTGCACAAAAGGTTGTTTATAGTGCAAAAAGGTATTTTTAATTATTCTTTAAACCATGAAAGAATCACTGAAAGGTTTTACTGTGATTACTGAAAGATTCTTTAGGGAATCAAGATGGCTCTGCTACCCACCACATTAGTGTAAGAACAGCACTTTGGTCTAAGTAATTTTCTATTCAGCTAAATATGTGTTTCTAAATAAAAAGTTGCTTTCTTCTGTCTTGTGGGACTTTTTCCAGAAATGTGTGGTCCTAAGGGAAAAGGAAGGTTAAGTTGAAGGAATTTCCTGTTAAATAATTCCTTAGTATTTCGCTTTACCCTGACAAGCAGCAGATACAGATTGAAAATGAGCACAGCTCAGATGAGCTGACATAGTTTGAAGCTCAATGTTGCTTTTATCTAGTTATTCCCTAAGAAGAGCCGATGTAAACGTTAATGATTAGCTGTAATGTTGTTTTTGCTTGGTCATTAATGATGTGACATGCAAAATACACTGTATATCGTATTGGTCTCATAGATAATCCATATATCCCAAAATGAAAGTGTGTGAGTACTGGTAAATGTAGTTTAATAGAGGATTACAAACAGTCCTCTTATCTTGCATTCCCCCCTCTCTGTTCTATTTTACTTTGAGTGTAATAGGACGTCCTTAGGGGAAGCCTGGCTTTGGAAACAAACGGAGCACAGTAATCAGCTGTCAAACCAGGCCCAAGATTTTGTGTGTGTGTGTTTGTATAATCGGATGGTTTAATATGCGTTCATGCAAGCTTTTAGTTTGTTTATGCCAGCATCTGGGCTTGTTTGAGCATATGAAGTGTGTGTGTTTATATACTCGTGTATCTGTGAGTGTGTGTAAGTGTCTGTAGTTCAGTGCATCTTGGCTAATGCGATAGAAATATATTTCCAGGTGACTAATTTCAAAGCAACGACGACATCTAAGCATTTAATGCATGGGCCTGTGAGACTCGGGGCCTGTTTTGGTCATGCTAGATCTTGTAATTTCAATGTTTAAAAGCGTGTCAAATGTGTGAGTTGCTGTTGTGAGAATGTTTGCGCACGTGTCATGTTTGCTGTGTCAGGTAGTGAAACCTGAATAACCTATGCTGTAGGGACCACCGAAGCCTATTTGTTTGTTTCTTTGTTTTTGTGAGCCAGTAAAAGCTATTTGCATGCTTTCCGGAGACCCCAGCAGGAATGGCATCAAACACACGCACAGACACACAGAGATGTTTGGAACGATCCCCCTGTGCAAAAACAAGCCTAAAATAAAGTTCACTTTAGACTGGGTGAGCGGGATTATAAAAGATTAAAGGAGTCTGAGAGAGAAATAGAGAGAGAGAGAGATACAATGAAGAATGGAGAAAGGGTTTGGGATTGTGTAGAGGAAGGGGAAGAAAACAGACTGAGGAAGAGAAGATGACAAAACACTGAAGTGGAATAGAGACATGGGAAATGGAGGATGGTGAATGGCAGACGAGTGATTGCAGGAGGAACTGAAAGAAGGACTCGCTGAGTTCAGGTCTTGGCTTTTGAATGGCAGAAAGGAAAATGATTTCAGATGAAAGAAATGGAAAATTGCCCTCTTTGAAACCTACCAATATGCTACCTATTATGGTATATACTGAATTGAGTGTGTGTATGTGTGTGTGTGTGCATTCAAGGGATTTGTTTGTGCCAGGATTTTGAATGTGGTTTCCCCAACACAATCTCATGCAGACCCGTAGCCAGGGGGTTCGGGTGGTTCGAAAGACCCACCCCTCACTGACAAAGGTCCAGAATTAGTTTCATACATGCGCTAATTTATCCTATTTTACAGCTATTCCATAAAATATTATGAAAATAACCCATTGAAGAAGGCTTTAGGGTCAAGAGGAATCCTGTGTTGGCTGTTGCTTTGGCATGGCTGAGGAAAGTTGAATGTGCTGGCAAGTTTTGTTATTTGCCTAATATATGACATTAGGCTAGTTTTAATTTAAAACTTTACCATATTCCTATTTTTTTTCTAGTCATGTATGATGTAATGCATTTGAATTTGAAAAATAAGTATGGTTCTTATATTTCTTTATTCTAAATGTTTAGGAAATGATGATGATGATGACCATCCACACAGCAAAAAAATAAGTGTACATTTAACTCAATTTGAGTTAAACTTAACACTCCTTGGGTGTACATATGACATATTACATATTAAATATTAAACATATTCAAATAACACTGTCTAAAGTTTCATTTTAACACTGTAAGAGTTTATTCTTACCTCAAACTGTAGTGTGTGTTAGTCTTCAAAGTGTTAATATATCAAATTTGTACATTACTCACTTTATTTAATAACAAATAAATCTAAATGGATTATGCGTTTGTATATAAGCTAATGAGTACAAACAGTACACTGCTTCTGATGAGAATTAGTTTATTATATCTTATAATGTATTATATCATCAAGACTTGTAAAACATACAGGTTTGATCGCTGTTTGTCCGAAAGAACCAGTTTGAGTAAAAAAAAAAAACTGGACTTCCCATCACTAGTGGGAAATACACTGCATAATAGGTTAAAAGTTTAACACTGAAAAAAACAACAACTCTTAAATATACTGTCTTTCACACTCGTGGATTAAAATCTACTCCGGTTTTAACACTGAACAACACCAAAAAAATCACACTGTATATTTAACACCAGAATTTTGGCTGTGCAACAAGCTTATCCAGCAAAAAATAGTGCTTAAAATGTCACTAAAATTCAGTATTTAATCTTCATAATTAAATAGAAAATAAGGCGGATAACAGCAAAAAGAACTACCCCTTTCACCAGGCTGGCTACAGGCAATTCGTAACTCTTTGATTTAGTGGCTAATTTGTATGAATTCGTTCGATCTCATTCGTGCAATTTAGTATGCTTTGCTCATCCCCCAATGACGGTTGAACTTGGATGAATTTGTATGAATTAGCTGCTAAACTGACACTGTTTCTTGTGAGATCAGGCTGGGTTTCCCTCATCCCAACATCCAACAAACATTCAATATTTTGAAGATAAAGTCTCAATGCATGAGATGAGACTTAAATAAATCTTAACTCAATGTTATTTTAATCTTAGGCGTATATTTGGACAAGCTGCGTGCAAATGTATGCATAAAACAAACTCATTATAAATGGGGTTAGAAAAATACATTGAAATGAACACATTTTCTCTAAACGGTTGTTACCTTGACTCAGTTTTCAACAAAAAAGTGACAAATTTGAATTGTTTGGCAATAGTATCTGGATGCAGCCATGATGATGCAAGCTGAGACTGCGTATCTCAGTGATGCAATGTCAGACACAATGCACTCAATGGAGCAAGCGACGTCACTGTGAGGTGTAGGGTTAGGTGAGCGCATTAAAAAGCATTGGATGCAGCTCAGTTTGCACTGCACCAGGTCTGCATCAGGACTCCTCTCTTGTTTGGCCTGTTTATTTACATGTTTTTTTGGCCTTTTAAAAATCATTTTTTGAAAATGATGACATAATTTTTTTAACACAATTACTGACAGCCACTCTTTCACCATATAAACTCTCTTCAGTTTATGACAGAGCTCATTTAGCTGTTAATTTGAGCAATTATTATATGATAAATATTTGTAGAGTTAATATATGCAGCTTCAGTTATATGCCAATTTTTCTAATTCCGCTTCTTCCACTGACTGCTAACGTCAGACATCATAGGCACAGATCTGAATACAAAGAACAAGCACACACACACACACACATGCTGATATTTGACTTGTCCTCTGTGGGAGCTTGGATGTGTTGATTTAATCAGCATGATAACATTTTCCTGCTCCATTAATCATTTCAAATAAAAATTTGTTCAGTTTTTTTCAGATGTTGAGTAACAATAGTGTGTTAACCGCAAACTACTTGTGGCCGTTCAGAGTCATAAAATTATTCACTTGTTATTTTTCAGTTGTAACAGGTATTTGTTTGACCTTGTGCTAGTCAAAATGATTGCTTTTGAAATTGTTGCTTCTGTGCTGTTTAGCACTGATTTCTATTCTATTTTAATGATTGCATGTGTGTTAAGGAGAGGAACAGGAACAGTTTTCAGGAGGTCAGTAGGGAGTCACCGCCTTATAATCCCGTAATCAAACCAGCTGCTTCCTCGCACCCTTCCCCCAGCCTCTCCTGCACCCCCATCCCTTTTTTTTCCTCATCTCAGCTTTTTTTCACCAACACACCTACCCGGATCTCGTTTTCTTGATATTGCCTTCGTCTTTCTTCTATGTAAACACTCCTTCTTCCCGTCCTCCTCCAACCCCTCTGTCGCTCTTTCCATTTCTCTGTCTCTCTCACTGGGTGGCATTTCATCAAAGGAGGATATAATCTCCTTAGACACCGAGACATCCAGTGACATTAAAAACTTCAAGCCGCGGCTGTTGACACTCACATGCTGCGCTTGACTATCAAGACTTAATTTCTTGAGCCATTACAGTCAAATGCTGAGGAAATGTACAAATGTTTTAAGCTAAACTGTAATTCTTAAACAGTAAATGCAAAGTAAAGCAGGATTATGGGCTTTTTTTTAAAGGGACAGTTATAGAAATAGAAACCCAGAATAGAAATTTTCTGTCTTTATTTATAAGCATTATTTCAGATTTTCTTTAATCAACTAATTGAATTGTACTGTTATCGGTTTAATTAGATTATTGAGTGTAGATTATTAAAATTATTGATTAACCATGCAGACTAGCTTTGTGAGCTAGATCAATTGGTTGATTTAATAGATTTCATTCTAAGGAATAGTTCATTCATGATACGGACCTTACTGCTCTCGAACACTAATGCGATTGAAGGCAAATGTTAAAATATGAAATTAATAAGGGCTAGTGATTTGAAAAATTGTTTGTGCATTTTGTTTTTCATATATTAAAAACTGAAACTGTTAAATGGTTATCAGCAAGTATTAGGTATTAAGTATTAAATCTTGAACATCACAGTTTGTGTAATTGTACTGTAAAAACAATATTAAAGTTCCCGTGAAAATTTTAATACAAAATATTAGATGTTAGTTTCAGTCTGTTAGTTTTAAGGATATCTAAAGCCTAGTCTGCTCCAAAACAGTGACAGAATTCCCGTGTATAAAATATAAAACTGATATGAACATCCAAAGCTTGCAGTTAGTCACTTTTGCCCTTAATTCATCAACGTCACCTACTGTAGTTTCTTATCAAATCTTTTTTGATAAGATACTAGATTAATTAAATTAAATGCTCTCTAGTATCTGACATGCTCCGCCCCCTTCAAGATGCTTTTCATTTGATTTTCTTTTGATGCGCTTGATCTCAACCTCTGGCAAAGCTGTGATAAATACAAAAAACTATTGGCTTTTTTTTAAGGGGAGGAGCAACCCTATGTTCCGCCCCCTCTCCTCATTTTTCAGTTGAAACATCAAATAAAAAATGCACATTTCAAAGCACTTCACAGGACCTTTAGATAGTTTTTTTAAAAGTTAAAAACAGTGAATTGCCATATTATTGCCATATGTATTTACAATGGGGTATATACTGTATGCACATGCACTTTTAATTTACAGCCAGCCAGCCCAAGTGCTTCCGGTGGTCTTTCCATTACAAAATTGCTACATTTAAGATCTGATTTCTTTAAAAATTGGTGACCTTCCTTGTCTGATAGATATACGATATAAAGTGGGTCTCAGTTCGGACACGAAGCACTGCATTAAATTCCATTTTCCCCCACCATGTCAATAAAATAGGAAAATGTATTTTACCCCAGTAGTTTTGATGGAGTTTCTGCCCTAGTCTGCTGCTAATGACGCCACTAGCATTTACATGCTCTTTTATCTCGATTTACACTTGAACAACTACATGAATGCTTAAGTAGTCTATTTTAATTACATTACAACATCGATGCTGTAAAAGGAACCTTATGAAATTGAAAATATTCAGATTAACCTTTTACTGGAAGTTCATAATTGGCTGAAAAACACGCTGTTCATATAGTCCAATGCCAAAAAACAGTAAGAAAATAGATTTAAAAAAAAAACCCTATGGTGCAGATAGTTTAAATAAATCTCTTTTTTTTTTGTCACCAAGACACATTCAAGTAATTTGTGTTAGATTGTGTTATTCAGTCGTTATAGCATTATTATTTAAATTTCCCTTGTATTTTGTCTTTGTCTAAGTATTACCTTCGTGATGTCATTTAATTTTATGCTGAAAACCAGTTATTAGTGTATGGGTCTTTGTATATTAGAACATGTGCATTTTACAAAAAAATCTGCTCACACCTTAGATTGTACATACTAATAACTGGAATATAGTTAAAGTAAATATTAAACAAACAAGCTGCTGGTTCAGAACCCTAAACTGAACAGTGAACTCAAATGAAGAATGCTGATTTGTTGTATTATTGGGTTATGGATTAAAATGGCAGGTGTAGTTGAGAATAAAGCCTGTTTGTGCTTCTGTGTCAGTGAGAGAGGGATGTGGGGGATGGAAGGTGTATTTCGTGAGCAGTGCTTATCAGCATGAAAGGTACGACTTTTAAGGGGATGACATTATGATCTAACGTCTCTCTTCACCCCTCCCTTATTCATTTTATCCTCTGTGCTTTTATTCTTCCCCTTCTCTGACTCCTCCTCATCAGCCTCCAGCAGCTTCACCCCAAACCCCATCTCTTCCCCTCTGTCTCTCTCTGCTGAATCACTTTCTCTTCTCCGTTTTCTTTCATTCAATTTAAATCGACTTTAGAGCTGCCAAGACCGCATTCGAGGACTTTATTGCCAAAACAGTTTTAATGTATTCAGGAAAGAAATCATTTAGAAAATGGAAAGGCAACTGGGAAAATGTCATCAATGTTGTACAAACAGCAGCCACATACTGAATTACATGATTCAGAACGGCCTGGCAGGGTGTTTGTGGACCTTCAGACACTAACAGCACTCCGTCATGCTTCAGTACTCACTGTAATGGTAAGAGTGCAATGCTGTGGGTTTTAAAACTTGCTGGCCAAAACAAAATATTAAAATAGTCCAACTTCACACCTTGTGGGTGTAATATTTAAACTCAAACCAGTATGAAGGTGTACAGGTGAATATCAGAAGAACTGTTAAGGACTTGCTTGATCAAATTGTTTCTCAAAAAGGAAATGCAAGCTCACTTACTTTCATTTGTATTTTATAATTGCATTACTATTTATGACACTGATTGTCACCATTTCTCTAATTGTAGTAATTGAGAATAAATCAAGAATGGCATTTATATATTTCATTATTTTACTTACATCACTGTGTTTATTTGTATAACTATTACAGAAAAATATTAAAATATAACAAAACAAAAAGAAAAAGAAAAAACAGAAAAATAAAAAAAACATAATATTTTTTTTATTCATGAAACTTAAAAATACGAGTACTAGAGAAAATAAAATAGGACTGTCAAGTGACTGTTCACCAACTAATTACTTTTGCAAATACATATTGCATCCAAAATAAAAGTTTGTTTTGACATAAAATATACATTAAAAAAATAACAAAATTAAATATATATGTTTATATAATAAAATAATACATTTAAATTCATGCAAAATATAGCAAAATAAAAATTAAAAATACAACATTTCAACAAAATTGTAAAAAAAAATTGTTTCTCTTTATTTTTGCTATTTTTTAAAAAATGATTTAATATTTTTCTCTAACGTATACATGTGGGCTACTAATTTTAAAACCCTTATTGTAAGCTATTTTGTTAGATAAGCTCCAGATTTGGCTTCAGTACTGACTAATCTAATGAATATACTCAAATATAATATTGTAGAGCATCCTATAGAAAATATTCATTTAAATGAGAGATTTGTGGAGGGTGTGTTCATATGTTGAGCACTGTATATAATGCTACTGCAAAAACATGTGAATGGTTAACAGTTTAACACAAAACTAGGTGATTTAACATTGTATTATGTGAGTAATTTTAATGTAAAATATTATTAAATGTATGGCATTATTATTATAATAAAAAACTATGAATTTCCATATTGTTTATGGTCAAAAGAGCATAAGCATAGTAGAACGCATGATAAGTTTCATGAAGTTTTCTCAAGTCACCAGCTGTTACAGATGCAGTGTTACTAAATATGTAGTACGTACATGCATTTATGTGTGAATGAGCATGAAGTACAGTACATGTGCACACATGATTCACTCACACATGATTCACTCAACAGTATGTCGCTAATTTCACAAGTCAGCGAGCTGTAGATAATATATATGACAGGCTGTTCTGACACCAACTCACATGACTCACTTCTGCATGTACAGATGGACTTACTGTAGGATGAAAATAGTGTAACTGTCAAAGCTGCTGCATTAAAGGGTCTGTTCTCCTAAAATTAAAAACATACTGACCATTTAACTTAGACATATATAATGGGCAAAAATATATTATTGAAGTTATTATTATTATTTTTTTCTACAATAGCTATCAGTTTCCTACATTCTTCAAAATAACTTATTTTTGTGTTCAACAGAAACAGAAAGAAGCTCAAACAAAATAAAAGCAGGATAAATTATAATTTCTGGGTGAACTATCCCTTTAAAAGAGTAATTCATTGGCTATATTAAGCCTTTAAAATGTCTGTGATGTGCTCTTCACATGCAGTATATTCAATTTCCTTTAGTCAATCGACATGTAATTGAATGAAATCATGCCTCGTTCAAACTTTTTCAAGTCTCTTTACAGAGTTTTCTATGCATCGCTAAGTTAATTGCTAAAAGGCGCTGCGTGACAATGGTGTAATATCAAGGTTTAAAATTAAAGGTTTATTTTACCCAACAATGGAAATTCACTTACTCACCCCAAAATGAAAATTTACTCACTACAGACCTCACATTTACTCACATTTTTGGATTTCACATTAGCAGAAGTCATCATAGTTGGGTCAAATTAGAGCGCAGAGAATGGAAGAGTACCATAAATGCTTTTTTTTTTTTTTTTTTGCATTTGGATTTCCACAAATAACTAAAGAAAAAAAAACACAAAATGATTTTTTTTATGACTTTTGTGAAAGTTCAAAAATATGTGGCAATTAACAGCAGCCAGAATGGAGAATGTCAAGTTTACTGTCCTGCCCATAGACACCGCATTAGAAACACGTCACATAATCATTAATTAGTTTTATAAATGTTTTGAAAAGTTTTATAAATGTAAAAAATATTACAAACCTTTACGGATTTAAGAAGCTGATGACCATTAAACGCATCATCTGTCTCGTGAAAATGGTCCATTTACTCTCCCTCAAGGGGTTCCAAACCTTTATGAGTTTCTTTCTTCTGTTCAAAAGAAGATATTTTGAAAAATGCTGGAAAACAGTAACCATTGACTTTGACTTAGTATTTGTTTTTCCTACTATGGAAGTCGATGGTTACAGGTTTTCATCTTTCTTCAGAATATCTTTTTTTTTGTGTTGAACAGAAGAAAGAAACTCAAATATTTTGGAAACACTTGAGGTTGAGTAAATAGAGAGTAAATTATAATTTTGGAGTAAACTATCCCTTTACTTACTCGCAGGGCCATTTATATCGCAGTTGATATGTAGCCGCACCATGTTGGTGTTTCATAACATCTAGTTTTTATGAGGTGGGTTATTAGCCCAATACTCAACCCCTAACCTGAAAGACCAGGACATACACTACGGCCAATTTAGCTTACCCAATTCATCTATAGCGCATGTCCTTGGACTGTGGGGTAAACCGAAGCACCCGGAGGAAACCTACATGAAAACAGGGAGAACATGCAAAATCCACACAGAAATGCCAACTGGCCCAGCTGGGGCTCAAACCAGTGACCTTCTTGCTGTGAGGTAACGTGCTAACCACTGCACAACCGTGTTGCCCAAACTATCCCTTTCATTCACTTATTAATTTTCTTGTCGGCCTAGTCTCTTCATCAAGCCTGGGGTCTATCCCTTACAAATCTTTATTCATTTCTTTTTTAGGTTATTACAAAAATAACATATTTTGAAAAACGTTTGAAACTGGTAGCCGTTGACATCCATAGTAGGAAAAAACTGCAATATTCTTCATAATATATTCAAAAACCAATCCCAAAACTGGTTTGGAGAAGTTAGGGGGTTGAGAAAATGATGACAGAATTGTAATTTTTAGGAGAACTACCAAAACTATATTTGACTCTTCTCTGATCTGAAATGCTTTAAACTGCGAATGTCAGAGAAACTACAGTCCTGCGGTTTGACGTCGTTTTATCACTTCACTCAGAAACTAAAGAGATTTGACATCCTGCTTTTACTGACACTGTGAAACAGACCAAGATTTATAGTTGTAAAGCTTATTACTGCACACTAACCCACTTTCATCTGGCCCTGTGTGTTTTTCAGATGGCATCCACAGCATCAGCGCTCAGTGTGTGCTGCGGGTGCTCATCATTACAGAAGAGATGCTCAGCAGCAGCATCACCGTGCGACTCCAAAACATGTCCCAGGAGCTCTTCTTGTCCCCGCTGCTCACTCACTTCCTGGACGGGGTGTCAGCCGTGCTGTCGGTCTCTCCCGATGATGTGTTTGTGTTCAACGTGCAACCGGATGCAGATGCAGGAAAGGTGCTCAACGTGAGCTTCTCTGCTGCACTGCCAGGAGGACAGTTTTTCCCCTCGGAGGCTCTGGAGGAGCAGCTGTACCTCAACAGGCCTCGACTCAACGCCCTCGCGCATATGGAGGTAAGACACACTCAGAGGCCTAATAAAGCAGTAAAGATGCCTAAAGCAATAGTTCACCCAAATGTGGAAATTGACTCATAATTTACTCATCTTAAAACCATCTTTGGTATATAAGACTTACTTCTTTCAGGCAAGTGCAGTTATAGTAGTTTTGAGTGTAATCCTGGCTCTTCCATGCTGGATCCGCTTGTTAAGTCATGACGTATTGGTGACTATGAAATACTGTTTCTGGGTCCAATTCACTACTCATTTAAATTGAGAAAATATTTGTTTATGACCTCTTTTTAGTCATATCACACTTTAAAGTGATTTTTATATAAAATTATGGTCTACACTACAGTTTCTGGACTTGCTGCATCACAGACACCAATTTTCTTTAACAATTTCTAAAAAAATGAATCACTTTCTGGCCATTTGGTAATAGGCATGGATATGTATATATATAT
>CAIGQQ010026963.1:5565027-5601842 GCA_903798035.1 Danio albolineatus
GTGCATAACAAAACATTTTACAATGAAATAACATAGTATTAAGTTTAATAAATAAAACTGCAGTAAAATTGTCTTTAAAACAGACAACATAAAATAAATTAGGATTAACTAACCTCAGCTCTAGTTAAAAACATACTGTAGACAGTAGTACTAATTGCTTGACAAACAAAACTGTAATAAATTGTCTTAAAAACTAACATAAATCAAAACCACCTATTCAGTTCTCCCACTCAACTTCGTCGTGCGTGGAGTGAGCTCTGATTGGTTAACATCTTTCTCCCGCTTAGCTTGGCTGTAATTGCCCCGTGTGCTGCGTCATCTCTGATTGGTTAACATATTAAAATCATGCGCACAAGAACGTGAATAACAAAAATTTAAATAAATTGATATATAAAACTGCAGCCTTTGCGATTTAGAAATTGCACGTGCTTAAATTGCAAATTTTTTTGCGGTTGCGTTTAATTGCACAACCCTACTGGAAACCTGTAACCATTGACTTCAATGGTAGGGAAAAATACTATAGAAGTCAGTGGTTACAGGTTTCAAGCTTTCTTCAAAGCATCGTCTTCAAAAGAAGAAATAATATATTATGCTAGGATAGTACATCATTTCAGAAATATTTATCTATTTTTTATTTTTATGTAAATATTAATTTAACAATCTTTATTTATTTTATTTTTTTTATTTAATAGTCCTTCATCAATTTGGAATGCACATATGGGTCTCCAATTTATAGACGTCTACAAAAAGATCTTTCTGTGGGCAATTGATTTTGGCATTTAAAAAAAAATCTATATTTAGTATAGTGAAATTAATGTTATGCTTAATGGGAAAAATCTATATTTTACCCGATTCAGTGCTAGCCACAAGTGCATCCAACATTTCCAGACCACTCTTTCCAAAAAAAAAAAAACTGTGCATCAGTCTGCCAATCAAACGTTTGCCAGATTTAAAGAGCCTTATGCATCAGATGGCCAACGAAGGGGCTGTGAACGGTCTGTGGGTGTACCATCTGATGCTGAGACTAGACGCCGGTGACTGGTGGTACGGCACAACCGCGAACCAGTTTGTTTTTCAGTATATATGTGTGGCCATTCGGTCAAACAGACCCAAACTCTCAGCAGAGATGGCAGTCAGAAGTTAAATGAACAACTCTTAGCAATACAAATGCCGCAGAATGAGAGAGAGCGAAGGAGAGAGGAAGAAATTCAGCGGAAGGATGAAAGCAGGGGCAGATGCAGGATCCCCCGAGGGCTGTACCATGTGTGTGTGTGGGGGTTGGGAAGAGAGGGTGGTTCAGCCCAGGAGGAGAAGAATAGCTTTGATGAATTAAACATAATGCGAACGAAGGGGAGAGAATACATTACCGAATATTCTGAGGGGATGGAGTGCATAGGTAAGGAGGAGGAGAAGAAAACAGAAAGAGAGAGGAAGAAAGATAGTGAAGTGCTCTTAATAGTAAGTCGGGAAGTGGAGGGAAAAGGACAAAAGTATCTAGAGACTAAAGACAGAGAGACTAAAGATGGAGAGATACTCGCAAAGTGGGTTTTAGAGCCTTTCTCTTCTGGCTTTTAAGTGAGTTCGAGTCGGCTGAGAATCAATGGAGATTTGTTTAAGTGTGTGAGAGCATGTGTGTGCTTAAAAGCTCGCCTTTTGTGTCCTTTTTAGATAACAGCGCTTGAATGACCTTTGTGTTATATATATGTGAAAATATTTGTATTTGTTGTGGATGGCAGTGCTATGTTCCTCGGTTTGTTTCTTGAGAAGTTGGAGACCTCATTGTAAACTGTGAGAAGATGTCTGAACATATGTTTATGTAGTTGTTGTTTGATTGATATTGTGTGTGTGGGTGAGTTTCTGTCAGTTCTGCTTGAGGAGTTTGAAGAAATTGCTGTAGTTTTGTTAGAGTGTGAATTGGTGTGTGCGCTGTGAGCAGGAGCAGTGAGTGTGAAATGTTTTCTCAGTATTGCTTGTGCTTGTGTGAGTCAGTCCATATGGTTTAACTAGGGCCGAGGGCATAGTAACACTTTGAAGAGGAGGCTGGGAAACATGTTAAATAATAATAAATCATTCTGAAAGCATTAAATTCTTAATTAAATTCTTTGGATGAGTTCAGTTCCTATGATGCATCTTGCAGTATTGAATAGCTCGTTATTAAACATTCAGCACCACTACTGACAAGAAACAATATTGTTCCACGGATGAAACGGTTGATAAACATAAATGT
Source organism: Danio albolineatus (assembly GCA_903798035.1). Lineage (NCBI taxonomy): Eukaryota > Metazoa > Chordata > Actinopteri > Cypriniformes > Danionidae > Danio > Danio albolineatus. The sequence goes on from CAIGQQ010026963.1 coordinate 5,567,255, forward strand.
AGATTTTACTCTTAGATCTTTATATTTGTTCTTAGACAAGTTTAGTTAAGAAGTTTGAAGTTGTTTGAGAATTTCAAATGAAGAGTCTACATCTCTGGAAACATTAAGAGAGAAATAACTCATGCTTTTTATATCTTCAATATTTAAATATTTCATGAAAATAAAAATGTGTATAATGATAATATTCATTCATTAATTTTCCTTCGGCTCAGTCTCTGATTTATCAGGGGTCACCATATAGCGGAATAAACCACCAACTATTCAAGCATATGTTTTACGCAACGGATGCCCGTCCAGCTGCAATCCAGTTGTGGGAAACACCCATACACTCTCACATTCACACACACAAACTCACTCATACACTACGACCAATTTAGTTAATCCAATTCACCTATATAGTCTTTGGACTTTGGGGAAACCGGAGCACCTGGAGAAAACCCACGCCAACATGGGGAGAACATGCAGTGAAATGCCAACTGGCCTAGCTGGGACTCAAACGACTCAGCAAACTTCTTGCTGTGAGCTACCATAACGCCGTAATCATAAAATTCTTCTTTTACATATTGAAGACACCTTATTATTTATTAATAATATAAAACAAAACGCAAATGAATGTTTTACTTAGAATAGCAGAGAATTAGAATTGTAACTTTTAAAGTCTGGTGAAGTCAAAATGTACAACGTTTACTTAGCTAGCGCATATTTAAGTGAACATTTAATCGGTTCAAGTTAATCCACTTAAAAATAGGGTTTGTTTTGGTAATCTTCAGTCAAAGTCTGACCATTTGCTTGTGTGTTGGAGTGGTGGTTCTTCTCTGTTGACATCCGATTGACGACCACAATAATTTTTTGACCAAATCCCTCTTACCTTTAGTTTGCTATTGACCTTATTCTTTGCATACACACGGGCACAGCCATTCAAATCTTTTTGGCTCCAGACTTCTGGTCTTGTTCACTTCCACTCATTTTTAGACTTTAAAAACAGCTCGTTATGCTGCTTGATGTTGCAAACTGATATTTTCTTATTATATTTTTCTGCTTTGTCTGTATAGTTATGAACACACTTGTTTGTAGAGCAAGTAGTTTGACCGTTTTCTGCCTTTTATTATTCCTAGTTATTTCTACTATAGACAGCTCAATTGTAAGTTCTAACACAATCACAAGAACGAGCGCACTTCCGCATTGCAGAATAAAGTCAATTGGGCACTTGATTTTGGACGATATTGGAAAATTTTGACATTGCCATATTTTTTTGCTGCAATACTGTATATATTGCAATATATATGAATACAATTTCACCAGATATCTTAAATAGCTCTATTTTTAAAAGAATTAATTAATTTAGACTTATTATGATTATTCTGGAAGATTCTGGAGATTTTTCTGGATTATTATTTGGATAGAAGTGAAATAGTTTACATCACTGTATTCAGGTGCAGAATATTGAATAATCAAATGTAAAATAACACCGTATAGTCTTTATAGTATAAATAATTCAATATATACCTCTTTATTAAAGTTACAAATGGTTCAATTTCATGTGCCTCAATCCTTTAAACTCTCGTGTTTGAACACTTACACAGTCACAGGCCTTAAAAACACAAGCAAATGATAAACGTTCACTCCATTATGGTTAAACTTTTCAGTGACTCCAAACATCTTCTGTGTTCTGAATTCTGACTCCTGGTAAACTATAATCCCAACATATGAACTCAACATTAGACTTCCTGCGTTGTGACTATTGCAGATGTGCTCGATCGATGCTGAAATGATGTATTGTGCAGCTCTTGTTTGCTATGAGGGAATGATGCCCAAAATGCAAGCCTCGTCCCTAATCAATATTCTTTTTCAGTTGAAGTACATCAACATACTGGAATAAACGTCTCATCAACTTCAGACTTTAAGTTTAACATGGGCTTGCACTTATTAGTCCTGGTAACACTAATTTGTATCCACAGATACCCGCAGAATATAAATGCTGTCATCTGTTTATTTAAATTAGAAGTCTTTATTGTCCACACATGGAAATTCATCTCTGGCCTCGCAAATGCGTTTAAAATCACAATACAATACACAAAACACAAATACTGCTTCATACTGTTGGGAAAAAAGGAATATATTCTTTATTTTTTTTTGTATCTTTTTTGTTCATTACACAATTGTATTGGTATTGCTTAAGGTAAAATATTAACTGAACTTCTTCTGTTGAGTCTGATATGTTTGCATACTAATGATGTATTTTTGCAGAAGTAGATAAATGCTTGTCTAAAAGTAACTTGAGCTCTGCAGCAAAACTTCCTGTGAGCACAGAATATTTGCAGTTGAGAAAGGCTTAGGCTTTGAATGTTGTGCAGACAATTTGTACAAAAAGAGGACGTATGGATGGGTGCGGCCAATGGAGGACTGGAGAATGATTGACAAGTGAAGAATTTCACTAAACTCCACCTGTTAATATCAGCTGCTTATAAAAGAGTCAGAAAATGAGAACTGCTGCGCACCTCCTGAATGTAACTTTTGCATTGCATTGAGAATAACAGAATTCTGTGAATCGAATTATTCATTTGTTTACAATAAATTGCTACGATGTTTGACATTGAAGAAAAACCTCTCCTGTACTTTTTTTATTGAACACGCATGGAATTGGTTAAAAATTCCAACGATACATAGATTACTAACAGATAAGACAATTTTGACCGAACAACCACAAATAAAACTGTTTTGGTTGGTTGCTTGGATGGTGCCATGCAGTTGCTAAGGTGTTTGGATTGGTTGTGATCTTAGCATTAAATAATGAATAAGGTAAGCTGCCTTGACTTGATTGCTAATGAACTTGGTCTACATTGTCTAATTTCAAGCAATTGCAACGGGAGAAAACCAATCAGCTCTGTCTAGTCAGATAGTTTGATGTCTTCTTAGGAAAGCAGATTAAAATAGCAAAAAAGCATTAGTCATTCCTTATGAAGAAATCATTCCAGTTTAACAATTTATGACATGTCTAGTTAGTGGGGAGAATTCAGCTCATTTGCTATACAGACCGAGGCCGGCGTCCTGCTTCCATATTTTTATTCTGGTCATATCAACTTATTTTATTCAGCTTTGGAATATTTAGACTGGCGCTGTCGAGAGGAATGTGCGCTCAAATCCTTTTTGCTTTTCCCAGGTTATGTGCTTGTAAGCTATGATGAATATGCTAATGCCTATCGTTGAATATGCTAATAACTCTAAGTAGCCAGTAGGATAAAGGCTAGACTGAGACTCTTTAAGTCTTAAGGGGTTTTGGTGTGTGTGACTGGTTTGCATTCATACTGAGTAGTTAATGTAGTGGTTTGTTTGTATGCAGTGTGTGTATGTCTCTGTCCATGTGGGTGTCCTAAGGCGTAAGGCTGTATGTGTGTGTATTTCTGTGGCAGGTCAAAGTTTGAAGTGCTTTTAAAGGGAGTATTTTCACACTTGCACTAAAGGGAGACTGAGATGTCTACATGTGCATCTGTGCCAGAGGTTTGTACACACATGCACATTAGTGTGCTTTATTTACCCGCTGCCAGAGGCTCACCAACACAATGCTGGAACATCACAGTGCCAGAATCTGGCTCGCATTTGGCTCAGCATCATAAAGCCTAAGGGCAGGATCTGCTGATGTTTCAAAACCCAAACAACAAGCTGCTTTATGTGGGAGAGTATGTGTGTGTGTGTTATTGGTCCATTGGGGTTTTCCTGTCTACAGGTTTTTTGAGAGCTTCTACACATTGCTAATAAAATGTGCGTGCGTGTGTGTGTGTGTGTGTGTGAGTGTAAGCTAGCAGCCTGCTGATACAGTGATAGTGAGGATTTCAAATTATGATTAAAATACAGTGGCGCTAATGTTTAGCTCTTCATAAAGTGAATGATGGCTTATGGATGTGATAAAAATAGAACTCTTTAAAAATGATAATGTGGTTCAGTCCCATTTGCTCCCTGTTCCCATCATTCATTAGGGCATGAATAATTATTATGGAGTTTTTGCCGGTTTTATTTACATTTTTGTTGCTGATTTTGTTGGCTCATCATGTGCTAACTTTGCCCACTTGTAAAAGCATCGTAATGTGATTAGAACACAATCAGAATTAGTGAGTTGGGGTGTCACGGTTTGGAGTGAGGGACAGGAGGCGAGGACCCAAATGCAGAATATGAAGGACTTTATTATATAAAAGGCAAACTTAAACAACTTAAACAAGCCTGTGGGGGAAAACCATAGACAATTAAGAGAAACTGACTAGACATGGCAGGGCTTGGCATGACAGACACGAAGGAGAACAACGACCATGGACTAGCACAGGACAGAGCACACTGGGAGAATAAATAGGGAAAGCAAACCAATAAACTGACAAGCGAGCAGGTGAACATTATGATAAATAATAGGATAACAAGGTGGGTGGGACAAGACGATAGACAGGGGAGCACATGGTACAAAAACACAACACAAGCCATGTGCTCACGTAAAACAGGACTAGAACACGGAGCCAATAAGAGAACTCATTAACCGCATGAAACACATGAAACACAATACTAAAGCATGCGGTGTAAGACACGAGCACACGATAAAATAAAACACTTACCGTGCACTCGCATGCATCATGCGTTGTCCGATCCCAGCGCCAACCGAAACCAACTAGACTGGAGCGTTGAGAACGAAAAACACCATAAACGAAAACACTGCGAACAAAGCAACAAACACACCAGGACGAGAGCGCGCATCCAGAGCAAGCTCCCACTTCATGCATGGCTCAAGCGCAGCCAAGACGGCACTCATAAAAAAAGAATACACACAATGACAGAAAATGAGTGCTCGACCCAAGAAAACTCGAGTCGAGCACAACATACAAGACGTGACAGGGCTAATGTCTAGACTCTGCCACTGAAACAAGAATTAACAAGACCGAAGTGGCAGAATCCTGACACTGGGTTTCAGTGGTTTTATGGAAAGATTGAGGAGTGAATTTTGTTTAATAAGTGTATTTTTGGTGTTTTTGTTCTAGAAAAAACATAAATAAAATAAAATAAATTACATGTTCACAATACGATCAATAGGTTAGCTTTAAATTCAAGCTTACTAATGCAATTCCAGAAATCATTTTACATTTTATGAAACCACTTGAAAAAAGGTAATTACAGCGTGTTAAAAATGAACATAAATGCCTAGCAAATTCAAGATGAGAAAGCAAAAAATGTCCATGCACAATAGAACTAAATATATAATGATTTTCATAATTAAACTGAAATGGGAAAATCGAGTTACATTCTGCGTGCAATGCATAAGATTTAATTGTTTTTAGGCGCTTTGAAAAATCATCAATCACAAATCTGTTGAGTTTAGAAACACAATGAGTCAGATATTTTCAGATTAGTCACCACTAAAAATCAACAATACCATCATTAGAGGGCAACACAGACACAATTAATATGGTAATCACAAAAACTACCTTTACAAGGATAAAGTAATGCCTCAGGACATCAATTCCATGAAAAAAGCCTTTTAATAAGAAAGGTAATCCTAAGCCTAATGCATGTGTGTGTGTTTACGTTTTAACTGTCATGTGTTTCTTTATTTCTTAGGCGAGCGCTGCGAGTTTGACCGGCGTGGAGGCCGATGTGTGGCTGGCGTTTGTCGTAATGGCGGTACGTGTCGTGAGCTCTCTGGAGGGGGATTCAGATGCGAGTGTCCTGCTGGAGGATATGAGAAACCCTACTGCTCCGTCACCACCAGATCCTTCCCACCAAAATCATTCATGATGTTCAGGGGTCTCCGTCAGCGATTCCACCTCTCCATATCCCTCTCGTGAGTACATACATTTTACACAAGTTGATATGATTCTTTAGGGTCTTAATGAAAAGTCTATAACTTGCTTCGGTTAAATTTCTCAATGGTAGTGTAAATACCCTTTGTTTACCCTTTGTTTACCCCTTCAAGCTACTTTGCTATCGTTTTGCAAAACAGTTGGTAGCAGGGCAGAGTCTATAGTTTGATTGGAGACGTACAGAAAACTGGCAGAAAGTCAAATCAGTGAATTTTGGCACCTAATTTCACAATTTATAAAAAAAGAGCAACAAGGTTTATTTTCAACTTCTCGTGACCTGAAAAGCACAGCACAAACCTAATAACGACAAAACAAAATATCAACAAAAGTGAAAATTTCATCTAATATCAGTATTATTTTCCCTTCATGTGCTCTGTTTTACTAAAGTCAGTTTCTGATACAGAAAGAAAAATATAAAAAAAGGCATGGCTTTGTGTTTTTCCTGTCTTTGTGAGTTTTACCTCAGATTTGAATAATACAATCCCACATTTGCTTGTTATTTATAAAGAATCTTGAGATACATATTTGTAATTGGGTGGCACTGGGCTCAGTGGTTAGCACTGTCGCTTCACAACATAAAGTCGCTTGTACCAGCTGGGTCAGTTGGCATTTCTGTGTGGAGTTTGCATATTCTTCTCATGTTCCTGTGGGCTTCCTCTGGGTGCTCCTGTTTCCCCACAGTCTAAAGACATCTAGTATGAAAGTGAATTGAATAAAATAAATTGGCCGTAGTGTATGTGTGCATCATGTGAGATTGTTTGGGTGTTTCCCGGTACTGGGTTGTGGCTGCAAGGGCATTCTCTTCGTAAAACATACTGTATGCTGGAATAGTTGGCGACTCTGGCGACCCCTGATAAATAAAGGACGAAGGAAAATTAATGAATGAAAACTTGTAATTGTGAGGGAAAGAATTTCACTCACTCACTATTCTTCCACTTATTCCCTGATTTATCAAAGGTCGCCACAGCTGATCAAACTGCCAATTACTTTGGCATATGTTTCATAAGGTGGATGCCCTTCCAGCCACAACCCAGCACTAAGAAACACCAATCTGATCTCACACCAGCCTGATCTCTCTCTTTTTTCACGTTTTGTGAGTTTAGTGGCTAATTAGTACAAAATCATATGAGTTCAGTTGTATGAAAAATTATAATAATTTTTAAAACGAGGTGTGGCACCAAACCCCACCCCTAAACCCAACCATCATAGGGGGATGAACAAATCAAACTAAAATATACAGTACGAATGAGATCATTAGCATTGAAAACACCCACACTCTCTCACGTTCACACTCATACACTGCAGCCAATTTAGTTTCTCCAATTCACCTATAGCGCATGTCATTGGACTGTGAGGGAAACCAGAGCACCCGGAGGAAACCCACGCCAAAACTCCACACAGAAGCGCCAACTGGCCCAGCCAGGACTCAAACCAGTGACCTTGAGGAGACAGTGCTAAACACAGATCCATCATGCTGCACAAATTCTAAAGTGTAATTCTAAAAAATTGGGATTTTATACCTCACTTTTCTAGGTAAATAAGTCATGATTATGAGTTAGAATGTCTAAATTGCTGGCCTATATCTGCAAATAAAATAATAATTCTGACTTTTTTTATAAGCTCGCAAAGTCAGAATTGCTGTTTTTTATCACATGTTTCTGAAAAAATAATCAGGAATTTAAAGTTTACAAATCAGAATTGTAAGATTAAAAGACACAGTTAGAGTTTATTTTTGATTCAGTGGCTGAAACAAGCTTTCATCTTTTCTTACATCCCCCCTCTCTCTTTCATGCTGTTCATGAGAAAAGCTCCTTAGCGCTCGCTTTTTTTTTTTCTTTCATCCTGTTTTGTTTTTTCTACTTCCCCTCGTGAGTGCTATTTTCTGGTCATGTGTTTGATGCGATTGGTCAGGGTTTGGTTGCTGTGGCACAAAGGTAATATAATGGATGCTTGCTGGAATCTCCAGGGTGACTAAAACAGAGCTATTTTATTTATTAACACGGACAAATTCAACACATCCAGAAAAGGGCACAACCTTCTCTCGTCTCCCTAGACACGCCAGAATATTAAATCCCTCTCCCTCTTTGGGCTAAAGTCTTGCCACTCTGCGCTGAAAGATAACCATTGTGCTACAGTGTGCAATTTCCAGACTGGACAGTTCCTATAAAAAACTCTTTTAAATCTGAAAGTCTTTGCTCAGGAGAGCGTAAACAGGGCCCATCTCTCTCGCAGCTCGGGCCTTTTGTCAGCGATTTGTCTGAAACAAGCTAAAAGATGTTTAAAGTCAATTTTTTCTTTACTCTCCGGAGAACATCCTGAGGCATGTCAGTGCGTATAAGAAAGAGAAGTGGTTATTCAGGATGCCGTTTGACAGCTTGGTAGGGAAAGAAATTGCAAATACAAACAACACCAGACACCAACCTAATAGAACTGAGGTTTATTAAAGAAAAAGGCAAACTAGCAGGGCTTAATTTGTGCTGGAACGCACCAGATCCGGCACCTCATTTTACCTACCCCCCTCCTCAACCGCCCTCCACCCCCGTCCGCTGTTCACTTTCACTTTCTTCCACGATTCCCCAACCCTCTTCACTTTCGCTCGTGACACCTCTCAATCCTCTGGTAACATGCTGGATCCGTTACCCCAATCTGTTCCGGGACCTCACAATTCACAAATTAAACACTGCAAACTAGAGACTAAATGTTGAGCAGGTGTGTACAATAAGTCAAACAATGAGTAACCATGGTGACAAATAACATAAAAAATAAAAACATGACAAAAGAAGTAAACGAAATAAGAAACCTAATATTAACAGTGAAGTTTATTTATAAATTGTTAATTATAGTCATTTAAATGTATCTTGCATGTGTGTTTTTAATTTTATCTAATTTCATTTTATTATTATTTTATTTTATTTTTTTTAATTTAATATTTTATTTTATTATTTAATTTAATAAAAAAACTTTTATTTTATTTTATTTTATACTTTATTTTATTATTTAATTTAATAAAAAACTTTTATTTTATTTTATTTTATTTTATTTTATTCATTCATTCATTCATTCATTCATTCTCTTTTTGGCCTACTCCCATTATTCATCCGAGGTTGCCACAGCAGAATGAACTACCATCTTATCCAGCATATAATGCCCTTCCAGCTGCAACCCGCTGTGCCACCATGATGCCATTTCATTCATTCATTTATTCATTTTCTTGTCAGCTTAGTCCCTTAAATAATCTGGGGTCGCCACAGCGTAATGAACCGCCAACTTATCCAGCATATGTTTTTACGCAGCGGATGCCCTTCCACCCGTAACCCGTCTCTGGGAAACATCCATACACACACATTCACACTCATACACTACGGACAATTTAGCCTACCCAATTCACTCATACCACATGTCTTTGGATTTGTGGGGGAAACCGGAGCACCCGGAGGAACATGCAAACTCCACACAGAAATGCCAACTGACCCAGCCGGGGCTCGAACCAGCGACCTTCTTGCTGTGGGGCGAACAGGCTGCTCACTATGCCACCGTAGCGCCTATGATGCCATTTCATTTTATTTTATTTTATTTAATATACTCATAAATTTATCAGACTGTCTCCGTTCTCTCATATGAATTTAACTTGTCACAAGAGAGTGTTTCACTGCTGAAGTATGTCCAGAATACATAACTTAATAAAAAATGTGCATAAATAATCACTGTGAATAATGTAATATATAAAAACCCATTAATATTGCTCTAAATGTGCATAGGTCATGACTTCCAGTTCTAATGGGTATGGTTTACCGAGTGGAAACTTCTCATGTTGACCGGAAATTGAGTTGGACTACTTTAGAGATCACTTTAAGCTGCATGCATGCCTAAAACAATCTGTGGGCCTCTTAATATTAAACTCTAAATGGGCCATCAACGAATCATCATTCAAAGATGCTGACTAGCATTACATTTGTTTTATAGGTTCGCCACTTTGGAAAGTAATGGTTTACTCTTCTACAATGGCCGGTTCAATGAGAAGCACGATTTCCTTGCTTTGGAGATATTGGATGGACAAATGGTGCTTAAATACTCCACAGGTAATGTGTGTGTTCAGAGAGTTTAAATACAACCAGGACACATCTATGATCATAATTTGCTATTAAAATAAAGTGCAATGTGATAGTCTCAGCTATTGTCACAGTCTCAGCTATTTTACATTTTGACTAGCTCATGAATTTGTATAATCTCATTCACATGTTTTCATATGATCTGCTCTTATGTTTGTCACAGGTGAGTCTTCTACTCAGGTGAGTCCATACCTGCCTGGAGGAGTGAGTGACGGCAACTGGCACACCGTTCACATCCATTACTACAACAAGGTGAGAAAGTCCAGTGAAGAAGCTGTCCAGATTATTAAAGGCTTAGTCCAAACTAAAGTTAAAATTCTGTGATTATTCACCCTTATGTTGACCTATAGGATTATTTCATCTGTGGAACATAAAAGAAAATATTTTGAAGAACGTTGGTATTTAAACAGAGAATTTTTATTCTCGTTTACTGTCATTGTATGGACAAAACATATTTGTTTACACAATAAAAGTCAATTGGAACAACACTGCTTGGTTATCAACACTTTTACCAATGTCTTCTGTGTTTAGAAGAAGAAAGCAGTATTACCGTTTTAGATTGACTGTGAATGATAGTGAATGTATAACAATAGTTTTGAGGTGGACCATCCTTTTAAATATTAATTATTATGCCACTATACACCTAATGTCCTTCTGAAAAGATATCAATAAAGTATTAATATTTTTGCCGTAAGGTAATCTATAAGCATCGGCACAGCAGTGAGATGCTCATGGTGACCCGAGATCGAGCCCCGGCTCAAGGCCCTTTGCAGATCTATCCACTCTCTCTGCTTCCCCTCACTTTCCTGTCTTTAATCTCCACTGTACTGTAAATTAATGGTAAAAATATATATATATATATATATATATATATATATATATATATATATATAATAAGGTTATCTATTAGCTAGAGTGTTTCAAAACTACATCTACGTTTCAAAAATTTACATTTAGAAGATGTCACATGCTGTGATATAAACAAAGTGCTGTTTTTAAAAAGCGCTGCGACTGCTCAATGTCTCACCCTGTCTTTCATATTCCATTAAGTCTAACTCTGAACAAAGCTGTGCGTGTCAAGGCATTTCAGGGGACCTTTGATACTGGAACTACCAGAATTCCATAACTACTAGAATGGCCACTTTGGTTATTCTGACCATTCATAACCGAGCGAACTGAATTTCTGTCAAGTCATATTTACATTTAATCCTTCTATTGAAATTTCAGTATTAAGCTTTGAATGCTGCTCCCCATAAGTCATTACCCTGAAATTCTAAAAGTTTTTCATATTGCCTATAATTGTGTATGAGTTACTAGACTGCCCTAGAAGGAGCGTATCTCACTTTTTCTGGCAAGCAAGAGAGCAAAGTTTTCCACCGCAATGAAAATTTTGATTATAATAGTGTGAAATACATGTCTGAAAAAATGTATGTTTTTGAAATCAGACAGGTATGTTTTTGTTAGCAGAAAGTTGCTACTAAGCACGTACATTAAAAGGCACATGAACAAGTACAAGACGCTGAAATGCATTTGGTCAATTTGACTGTTATGTTCATTCAAGGTAGAAATACGCAGAAGTCTTTTGTCTTTAATGAAACTACAGTGTCAAAATTAAAAATACAAACATTTATGAAAAGTCAGGCTACTGTAGTTATATTGGTTTCATCTGAACAAAGTTATTCAATTACAAAATTCAAAATGTCTGCCTCGAAATGTCAGCCTCTGTAGTGCTAGTATTCAGGAACTTTTTGTAATGTGTATTTAGAATACAGTTGTGTGATTTCTGTACTCATGAGGAACCGTTTTTACATATATCTAGCCAAAACGCAGTGTGAGCGGTGAGGTTCAAGGCCCGTCCGATGAGAAGGTTGCTGTCTTGAGTGTAGACGACTGTGATACGGCTGTTTCTCTGCGGTTTGGTGCTCAACTCGGCAACTACAGCTGTGCAGCCCAGGGAAGACAGACCAGCAGCAAGAAGTGAGCGTTCAAACATTCACACACGTTCACTTCGTGTTTGGTTTTGCTCCGGATAGCACATTTACCATCTGTCTCATTCTCTTCTTGTGTTTTCCCTCACTCACAGGTCTTTGGATCTGACAGGCCCGCTGTTTTTGGGAGGAGTTCCTAACTTGCCGGAGAACTTCCCATTTAGTACACGAGAATTTATCGGCTGCATGAAAGACCTGCACATTGATAACAGACCAGTGGATATGGCAGGATTCATCGCTAATAATGGCACATTACCAGGTGAGCCATTGTTTTCAATGCAATAGTAAGATGTTCTGCCTCTGTGGCCCTTTTGTATCTGGTGTTAAGATGTGTTTTTGTCAATCTAAAATGGATGATGCCAAATACAGATGTAAAAATGGTCTGGAATGTTTTAAGTTAAGCAACCCTCCACTTTTTTGGTATTTGAAAATACGTTTGATTGGATTGCTTTCAAAGTGTAAAGGCTTTTGTTGTTAAATAGATTGAAACAGCCTTCAGAGATCATTATAGGACGTGTTGTGAAAAAGAACTCTAAAATAAGGGTCCATACTTTGTTGCATTGTCTTAAAACAGACAAATCACAAGCAAAATCAAAGCACAAGCACATCCACATTCTTATAATTGGCTTGGTTTCGAGTAACGAGTATCAGTAGCACTTGTATTGAGTGCTCCTGTGGAAGGGATTTAGAGCATGATGAAGAAAAGGTTTTAACAAAATCCGAGCACAAGTGATCACAAGGGACACATTTGAATGCATGTTAATTCTAAATGGAAACGTAACGCGTCTCAACTGACCACTTGTCATCATATTACTGAAAATGCATTATTATAATAATACAGTAATCATAAGGTGGAAATATTGCCTGTGACCATGATTCAACATGCACCGCTGTTCAAAAAATTTGGGGCATTCAAATCTGGAATAATAGCTACTGAAAATTTTATTTTAAAATATATTGAAATAGAATACAGTTATTTTAATTTATAATAAATCATTTGTTTTGTATTTTTGATCAAATAAATATAGCTGAAGAAGAAGAGACGTCTGAAATACGTCTGAAACGTTGAAATAATGTCAATCAAATATCATCCCACATAAAAAAAAACAATAGTAATTAATAGCAAATACTAAATTATAGTAAAGTAAAGCACTTGAATTAATCTGCTGTGGTAAAGGTAGTTGTGATTAAACAACAACTGTAGTCATATAAAAAAACGACACAATATTGTACTAGATTTTTTTACAACTCTATAATTCACCGGTTTACTGTAGTAAAAATGAAAGCATACTATATTATTCATTACAGTTTATTAATTCACTATAGTTAATTTAGTATTATGTAACATTCATTAATAATGATTGTAAACTCTATAATATATACATCATAACCCTGCCACACCAAGAAAAAAAAATTGGATTGCATTTCCAACTCATAATGCCGCTAGTTAAAACACATCTCATAATTTCTAAAATATCAACCGCTACCAAATGGTTGATATTTCAGTTTATGGTAAAAATACTGGAATTAATACATTTACTTTGAAAAATCTGAAATATGAAATGTAAGACCAATTTATTTGAAAGAAAAATCAAAATAAATAAATATGATAAAAAATAAATAAAACATTTTTGAATACTAAATCATCTTTATTCTTTTAAGTATGCCATAAAATATTTCAAATTCTCGTTTAACATGTTTTCTTGTTTGTTTGTTTTTTGTTTGTATTTTTAAACAAATCCAAAATCAATTGTAGTGGTGCAACAGGATTATGTTTGTTAGATCTTTTGTAAACCAACAATGCTGTGTGTGTAAACCATTATTTAAAACATTCTTTAAATTACTTTAACAGTCATTAATTAAAACAGTAAAAACATGGTCAACCATTTTGTAGAGCAATATTATTAAATGGATAATACACTTTGCTAAAGTATGCTTCAAAAACACTATAGTGTTTAATATAAATTACTATAGTATTTTTCATGTGGATTTCTAATGATATTATTGTGAGCATTTATGTGAGTTGCTTGTGTCTTTATTAGGCTGCAGTGCCAAACTGCCTTTCTGCAAATCAAACCCATGCCAAAACGGCGGCACATGTCGGGTGAGCTGGGAGACATTCTCCTGTGACTGTCCCGTTGGATTTGGAGGGAAAGACTGCAGCTTAGGTGAGATCCATGTAATCATACAAAGACATACAAATATTTCTCTGTTAACCTTTAGGTGGGTCTTATATCACAATGCCAGCATCCAACAGGAACTATTAGTAAATGTTAATGTCATGATTGCACTGCTGATGATGGTGTTGTTGGCATGATTTCCTCAGTGATGTCCCACCCTCATCGTTTTCTGGGAAGCAGTGCGCTGTGGTGGGACCTGAAAAATGAAGTAACCATCACCACACCCTGGTACATGGGGTTGGTGTTTCGCACCCGATCCAAAGAGGGGGTCCTGCTTCAGGCTCAAGCTGGACAGTACACCAACCTGATCTTCCAGGTAAAAATGCATACAGTCATCATGGATACTATCATCCAATTTAACGACTTTAAGAGTCAATGACCCATTTGATTGCTGAATTATTGTAAATTTGATTTATTTTTCGTTAAAAGTTTAATTACATTTAACATGAGCATATCATAGGTTCGTAATAAATACTCTAATTGGTGAAATGAGGAAGTCTACCATATTGGTATAATGGGGTTGTCACATTTCTGAATGCTGTGTGTAGAACGAGAGTAAGTACTAAAAGGTGAACTATAAAAGCTGCAGTGTGTGCATGGCCTCAATGTGTTATTTAACATTTTTCATAACCATTTTCTTTTAAAAAACTACAATGCAATACATTTTCATCAAAAGAAAGTACTACTCTACAGAAAATCAAAGATTTGAAGTCACCATGAATTATAAAAGAGGCTTTTCGTTCTGCATAGCAGCTCTACTATACTAATGGTCTTTGGCATTAAGGAAAAAATGCCTTGTTTGCCTTTAGATATCCCAATAAGTGTTTTAAATTATTAAAGACTTGATGAAAGGAAAACATTATGTGGTTTGGAGTAGGATAGAAGCATTTCCTCTAGATGCCAGTGGTTGGAAGAGTACTGAGAAATCCTACTCAAGTAAAAGTACCATTGCTTGCCAAAAAATGTAGTCCCAGGTCAGTAAAAGTATCTGTTGTAAAAACTACTCAATGTATGAGTACAAAGTAGTTACTCAAGAGTGACGCAGTGGGTAGGAGTTTGCATTTTCCTCCAGTGTTTGCGTGGGTTACCTCCAGGTGCTCTGGTTTCCCTTACAGTCCAACAACATGGTCTATAGGTGAACGGAATAAGCTAAATTGGCCGTAGTGTATGTGTGTCAATGCAAGAGTGTGTGGGTGTTTCCCAGTGTTGGGTTACAGCTGGAACTACGTCCACTACGTAAAACATATGCTGGATTGGTTGGCGGTTCATTAATAAAGGGACTAAGCTGAAGATGATTCCACCATATTACCTGCAAATTAAAGAGTAGTTTAAGGTGGATGCATTTACTGCACATGAGGAGTGAAGTAATTAGAGGTAAAAATCTAGCAGTGGCAATATATTAATGCCATGCTTAGGCTATGCACTGAACCCTGACTAACAAGCTATGAGTGATGCGAACCAAGCTCATGCAGCACTGAGAGAATACAGTACGTTTGTGCATGTATTTGAAAATGTATGCGTTTACAGTAGTTATTGTTTAGGGGCATTTGGGCCTTAATAATAATGATTTCAGTCATCTCACAGTAGTCATCCTTCATCAGTGACATGCAGTATAAACAGTCTCACTCGTTGCTCGTTGTGTAAATGTTCTGTGTTTTGAGGTTGGTCTACCTGATGCAAATTTTTTATACATGATTAGATTGGACGGCGGTCATGGGACTAAATATTCTGCTTAGCCAATCACCGGAGACAAAAAAAACGAACAGTAACTGCAGACTGAAGGACAATAGTGGAGTAAAAGTACTGATACAGCAATAAATGTCCCAATGACTTGATGAATCAAGTAAAAGTACTTATTTTGTAAACTACTTAGTGAAGTACAATTCTTGAGGAAAAAATGGCAATAATTTGAGTAATTGTAATTCGTTGCTTTACACCACTGACAGAAGCATTGTTATTAAATTCAACTAACTTGACTTTGAAGTAAACAATGTACCATCTAGACATAACTTGCATATCCTATGCAAACTTTAAATAAAAGTCAAGTGATTGTGTCTATGTGCCTGATTTCAGGTGGTAGCAGGTCAGCTGGTGTTTTCTGTGGCCCGGGGTTCGACTAGGCCGGTAAGACTGCGACTAGATCAGGTTCAGGTGTGTGATGGACGCTGGCATGACCTGCAGCTGGAGCTCCGCGATGTCAGGAGCGGCAGAGAGACTCGATACATCGCTACAGTGCGCCTGGACTTCGGACTGTATCAGGTACACACTCAGATCCAAAAAAAAAAACACAAGTGATCTTCTAACCCCTATTATATTGCTGACTCACTGTTATAATCCTGTGTTGTAATCCATAATCTGGAATTCTGGAATATCAAACTCTAATCTTTGTGGATTAAACTACAAATCATGCACAGGTCACTGGGCAAGGGGTTAAACACTGATATACATTCAGTATCATTTAAATAGACTAATTTAATCCATTTTCTCTCCTCTCTGTCACAGGGAACGGTCATTGTTGGGAATGAGATTAATGGTGTAAAAGTGAAGCACCTGCACGTGGGTGGAGTATTAGGGTCAGGAGAGGTGCAAAATGGGATACGTGGCTGCATTCAGGTGCTTCTTTCTAACTTTCTTTTTGACAGTTTTTTTCATTATAAGTGGATATATCCTCAGCTGTGCTCACTGCGCTACTGCAGCCTTCCTTAATGTTATGATTGGTAGTTTTCAATTCCTAATGGGGTCATTAGTTTTTAACAGGCTGACAATTAGCTGAATAATTAATGAGAACTTAGAGAACAGAGATAATGTAAAAGTTCCCTCAGATGGGCAGTCGGTAAAACATTTGCCAATTAAACTCCCATTTGCATTGATTATTATAATTTTCTTGTATTTACTGTAAAACTAAGGGCATTGATTTTAGCAATTACTTATTCATTGAGCTAATGTTAAACATTTGAAAACATGCCTCATTCTTATCAAAGCTGAATTTATTTTATGTGATAATAACTGCAATATGGTGTTTCATTCCGCTGTGTCGACCCTATTAATATAGGAACTAAGCTGAAAAGAAAATTACCTAATGAATAACTGCAACATTGATATATATTAACAAAATTTACAGTATTTATCAAATATTTTAAAACGTTTTTTTATTCCTGTGAATGTAAAGATTAACTTCCAACATCATTACTTCAGACTTCAGTGTCACGTGATTCTTCTAAACTGCTGATTTGACCTTCAGGAAACATTTCTTATTAATATCAAGGTTGTGCTGTTTAATATTATAATTTGTGTGCTCATTATGTGTCCTCAGGGGGTTCGTTTAGGGGTGCGTCCTGATTCCCCTGCTTTGCCCCGCCCATCCAGAACTATCAAAGTGGAGACTGGCTGTAATGTTGGCAACCCATGTAACTCCTCCCCTTGCCCCTCCCACAGCCAATGCACAGACGAATGGGATCGGCACACCTGTGTTTGTGAGCCAGGTAAGATGCAAGAGGATATTCGAATTAAAATGTACATCAAAAAGTGGGGCCTCACGGTGGCACAGTGGGCAGCACAATCGCCTCAAAGCAAGAAGGTCGCTGGTTCGAGCCTCGGCTGGGTCTGTGGGCATTTCTGTGTGGAGTTTGCATGTTCTCCCCGTGTTGGCGTGGGGTTCCTCCGGGTGCTCCGGTTTCCCCCACAAGTCCAAAGACATGCGCTATAGGTGACTTGGGTAATCTAAATTGGCCCTAGTGTATGTGTGTGAATGAGTGTGTATGGATGTTTCCCAGTGATGGGTTGCAGTTGGAAGGGCATCCGCTGCGTAAAACACATGCTGGATAAGTTGGCGGTTCATTCCGCTGTGGCGATCCCGGATTAGTAAAGGGACCAGGCCGAAAAGAAAATGAATGAATGAATGAATCAATCAATCAAAAGGTATGTATGCATGCAATGGGGTCCAAAAGTATGAGACCAATAGTGAAGACCTATACTGCGACTAATTTAAAGGGAGATGTAGGTGTAGGTGTGTATGTAGGTGACTTTTTTCGTCCTCAGTAAAACAGCAGAGATTTTTATCTGAAACTGGTTTTTACTGATTCATAAAATGCAAGTCCACAGCTACCATCATTAAAAAAATAATAATATTCATAACTCCTGACAATACATTTAAGTGTCATCTGTTCTTTGCTAGAAATAAATATTATTTACACTACAGCATTATGATCCATAACCTCTGCAAACAGGGCTAACACCATGTCCTAACTACATGCGACAGGACTCCAGTGACAAGCAATTTGTCTGTCTCTACCAAACCTGACAAACAACAGAACACAACAAAAACATTTTTATACCAGCCCTTCATTTAAATATCAGCCACTGCACTCCCAAAAAATATAATATCGGTATAATCCAGTTAATACACATTAAACCGATTTAACATTATTAAAAGTGCATAGGCTGAGTACTCATGTTGGAGTCACTGACTTTCAATTTGAAATTGTTTGCTATGTTTTCTAAAGATCTGCAATTGTATGGCAATAAATGTCACGTGAAATGGTTTTTAAACTCACATTGGTAACATTTACCACTGAATAAAGTACAATCTTTTCCTGAGTTTTTTAATTGCTATAGTAGTACTGTATATACCACGGATCACCAAACTTGTTCCTGGAGGTCCGGTATCCTGCAGATTTTAGTTTCAACCCTAATCAAACACACCTGAACAAGCTAATCAAGCTCTCACTAGACAGCTCTCACTCATCAGGCAGGTGTTTTGAGACAAGTTGGAGATAAACCCTGCAGGGACACCGGACCTCCAGGACCGAGATTGGTGATCCCTGGTATATTCCGTTGTTACTTTTTCATGTAGTTAGGACAAAAACTCAGTTTTTACATGAAAACACTGTGTATAGTGTGTGACACTGTGTATAGTGTGCAAATTGCATACTGAGTCTATAATTTATGTTCCAAATTTTACATGTTAAAAAATAAATACTTTACCAGTACTGGGTTCCAGCTGAAAGAGCATCCGCAGTGTAAAACATGCTGGATAAGTTGGCGGTTCATTCCACTGTGGCGACCCCTTATAAATAAAGAGACTAAACCGAAAGAAAATGAATGAATGGATAAAAAAATAAATACAACCTCAATTTTGTCGATCACATTTACACACAGCCTTCGAAGCAGTCTTAATTTCCAGTTCTGTCAAAAATGAAACATAGTGCAAAGATGTTTTAGCTTTTTTTCGCTCAAATGTTCAGCGTTCAAGCTGCATGAACAGTTTCACGAAGTTTGAGTAAAAACCGATCGTGTTCTTCAGCATGATTTGGGACGATCTGAACAGCGTCTTGTGCCTCAGCGGAAGCAGAACATCCAAATATTAATAATGCATAGAGCTTGTCAGTGGCAAGTTACCAGTCTGACAGCTCACCCACACAGAGTAAAAGAGCTGCTGGTGTTTGTGTGTGCTCACGTTCATCACGTCTAAATGAAGATACAGACCCGTTCACTTCATTATCATGCCGTTAGAGTTACATCAGGCCCGTGTTATTAATAGTGTTGTGCGGAAAGAGAAATCAAAGGCTCCCCTCATACACTCTGAATTAATTTCTCCTCCTAGAGTAAACCCACACGCGCACACACACACACACACACAGACAGTGCAGGAAAATGCCTAAATTTACGAACAGCTCTCTTTCACAGTTGTTTGTTTTATTCCTGTACATAATTTAACATTTTTAATAAGTTTCGATGCTGCAGCTTGATTGAATGAGAGTAAAGTCACATTTTTTTTCTGGCTTTATTGTGACTCTGCAGTGATTTCTGTGTTAATCAAAGCAATCTTTATCTGAAAAGCGTATGGTTGTATAACTTCATTCCTTTTCTGATTGCTGAGCTTTCCTTCATTCAGCTTGATGGGGCTTGTGTATATATATTTTAAAGAAGTTCAAACATCTCTCCGCTCAAGGAGAGAGACAGAGAAGCGACTATTTTGCCTTTTGATCAGTGGATGTGCAGATGGAGGCTTTTGTTATCCTCGGAGATCAAGGCTGTGCTGTATTATGGCTTGTTTTGAGTAGAACATGAAATACATTCTGTCCATTTTGCTCCTATGCCTTAAGTTTTGTAAATAGGTGTGTGATGTTTTTTTCCTCTACTATGGTTCATAGATTTCATTCAGGCAGGTGTATTTATTCCTCTGTTATGCACGTGGATTTTTTTTTCATAATATCTTTTATTTGATTATTTTTTCCCTGAGATCCACTTAGTCACTTTTTATTTTTCTTCTTTACTCTTTAAACAGGCTTTTTTTTTCTTTTCTTTTTTTTAATGCTGTGCCTTCAAGCAATGCGAAATGAGTAACAGCATAAGCTGAGGGTTGCTGTCGCATTCGATATATTTGGCACTGCCTCATTCTGCGTTACATTGTTGTAGGTTCACAAAACGGTTCACGCTGAAACGTGTTGCTCAAACTGTTGAGCTTGAATGAATGTGATCGGTCATAAAGTTGTGCAGTGAGCTGTTTTATGCGGTTTACTTTCAATGGATAATTGTTTTGAAGCTCTGAATGTTTGTGTTTTCATTAGTTGCATTTACACAGACCCAAATAAACAGTAAAATAACGTTGTGCAGCTAGTCTGGAGCAAAATGGACAGAATGTATTTCATGTTCTACTCAAAACAACCCATAATACAGCACAGCCTTGATCTCTGAGTAGCACACTTCACCTTTAAATGATATTGTTTTTTGTTTTTTTTAATAACTTGAGGTTTGTGTTGTAACGGTTCTCTCTTTTTCCATTCAGGATTCTATGGCAAAAGCTGTATGGATGCTTGCCAACTTAACCCATGTGAGAATCAAGCAAAGTGCCACAGGAAGCCCAGCTCCTCTCATGGATATATCTGTGACTGTGAGGATAGTCACTATGGACAGTACTGCCAACACAGGTACACATTCACACACACTGAATGAGTTCACACTTACAAATACATATTATTATGCCCCAAGTCAAAGGAAAATAGAGGGGAATAATAAACAATTAAGTTGTGGTGTTGGATTTACCAAAAAGATCCCCTTCGATCGACAACTAAACACAGACGCTCACTTGAGATTAATTAAATGGCTTTATAGGACTGTAGGTAGAAAAATATTAAGGAGCAACTCTTCAAGCTGGCCACTGGCCAAAATAACAAACAAAAGAATCGGTAAAGAAAATAAACTAAATTGAAAATATAAAAAAATATTAAATATAGGAGCTCACAACACTCCCTAAACTGAAACATATTTATCAAAATAAATAGGCCACCCCTACATGCTCAAATTCTCAAAAGTGTTTGACATCTCGACATACACAAGGACAATCTCTACAATAACACAAAGTTTTGGGGCGTCGGTTAAAGGGGGAAATCCACAAGCTCTCAATCCTGCACCAGAATTAGCACTACTGGCAGATCCATTTTATAGCCCATGCCTTAACCAGCAGCCAGTCGCTGTCTAGATCATGTTATGATAGGGAATTCATGGTAAAAATACATACATATAAATACATACATACATATAAATACACTAGATGCAGCTGTTTTTGTTGTTGAATTCCCTTTAGCTGATTATTTTTTAACTAGTTTTTGCAGAAGATTTGCTGAGGTTTGTACTTTAAAGTGACCATGAAAGTAGCATTAATAATTATAATTTTTTAATGCAGTAGTGCAGTATTACTTTAAATTATTCATCCATTCACATCATTTTTTAATTCATGTGCCAAAGCAGTCTTCATTTTTAATTTTTGGTAGCAATGCTGTTCAAATAACTTCATGAAACAAATGTTTGAATGGATTTAACTTGTATTTTGTTTTGTGAGGTCAGTACCTAAAGTTACAGTCAAAATAACATTTTTATTTTTACTTAAAATATTGCGCTCCAGCAGACAAAATCAGTGTTTCCCTATTCGAGAAGCAGAATTTCTCTCTGTCATTGGTAATAATAGACTATTGCAACTTTACACATTAACAAGGCTAAGTTTACCTCAAGATATATTCTCAGAAAAAAACACTTGTTGCCAGATTTTTGCAAAAAAAATTGAGAAAAATGATTTCTGCCGTGTACAGTACCTCCTCAGTCCTATAGCCCAGTTACTCTTACACAGATCCATAATCTCTAATAAGCTGACAAACAAATGTACAGTAAAATAATCACTCAGGAATGGACAAAGTCTTTATACAGTATGCATTGAGATTGTATGTGTACTGTATGTATGTGTGAGAGTTTTATATCACACTAATCCAGTGTTGGAGCTTATCCAAAAGCCTGGTTGTGTATGGTGGATAGGTTTGTGTTCATGTTAATGATGCATTTGTTCTGCTTAGCTGCACATGTGTATAAGTATGTGTGTGTGTGTGTGTGTGTGTGTGTGTGCTGGAGGTTTGAACGGATGAAAGTAGACTTAAGTTTGCTGACAGACTGTGACTCATGGTGACCCTGATTCAACCTCTTTTCAAACACACACACACACATTCTGCCAAATCCTTCACAACAGCGGCATCTCATCTGCTCTCTTTTATCTGCCGGCTCCATCTCTCTCTCTCTGTGTGTGTCATGCTGGCTCGCTCTCTATGTCAGATCTGCCCTAGATACATAGGTATTTGACCAAATCTAACTCTCTCTCTTTGTGTGTGGGGGGTTTATAGGATAGAGCAGCAGTGTCCTCGTGGTTGGTGGGGCAGCCCGACATGTGGACCCTGCCATTGTGATGCCAGTAAAGGCTTTGACACGGACTGCAATAAGACCACTGGACACTGCCATTGCAAGGTACATACAAATAAGAGTTCACACACACACATACACTTGTATATATGGTTTACGAAGACTATCTATAGTTGTTTTGTATTTGATAAAAAAAAAAAAAAACACTTATTTTTAAGGCTTTGCCTTATCCATAAACTCAACCCTTACATGAAACCTGTGGCAAATTCTTAAGTGACACAAGGGATGTTCTCATAAATAAGGTTAAATAATAGATAAGAGTTCAACTAGGTTCAATAGATAGTTCAACTATGCTTGTTAAAGCTAAAAAATCACAAAAAGCGTAATTTTGTAAAATACAGTATAATAATTATTAATTTATTATATTATCTTTAATTTTTTGTTACAACTTTACACCACATTTGTTTTAACATGTCGTTTTGAGTTTCATTGTGTGCCTGTGCATGATTGGAGGATAATTAAATATGCAGCTTTGGAAATCAATTCTAAATGATCTTATATACACTACCTGACAAAAGTATTGTCGCCTATCCAAGTTTTAGGATCAAAAAATAATAACTTGACTTCCAGTTGATCATTTTGGCTTGTTTAACTATATATTGATTTTTAATTATTTAATTAGAACAGTAAGGTCTGAATTTGCTTAGACAAAAGTCTTGTCACTTAACAAAAATAATGTACAGTATACAATATAAAGTCATGGTGCGGTGGAGAAAGAATTAATATTGTGTGTGACTCCCATGAGCTTGGACGACTGCATACATACATCTCTGCAACGGCTCGAATAATTTCTTAATTAAGTCACCTGGAATGGCAAAGAAAGCCTTCTTGCAGGACTCAGAGAGTTTATCATGATTCTTTGGAATCATCATCAATGCCTTCTCCTTCATCTTAGCCCAGACCTGCTCTATAATGTTCATGTCTGGTGACTGGGCTGGCAAATCCTGGAGCACCTTGACCTTCTTTGCTTTCAGGATCTTTGATGTGGAAGCTGAAGTATGAAAATGAACGCTATCCTGCTGAAGAATTTGCCCTCTCCTGTGGTTGTAATGTGGTTGTTATGTAATGGGCATCACAGATGTCTTGATACCTCAGGCTAGATGTTGCTATCCAGTCTGCAGATCTCTCGCACACCCCTGTACTGAATGTAACCCCAAACCATGATTTTTCCTTCACCAAACTTGACTGATTTCTTTGAGAATCTTGGATCCATGTGGGTTCCAATAGGTCTTCTGCAGTATTTGTGATGATTGGGATGCAGCTCAACAGATGATTCATCTGAAAAATCTACCTTCTGCCACTTTTCCAAATGGTCAACTAGAAGGTTATTATTTGCTCCTATAACTGGGATCGACGACAAGACTTTTGTCAGGTAGTGTAGTGAGACAACAGATGTTAAAAACGCCACAAGTCTTGTGCATGCTATAGTAAATAAACAATGCTGTTCGTTGACATATAAGGGGATTAAATGGTGTTTTATTTTTGTAGTTTATTATTCAGTAGTCTATATTGCATGCAGTTTGATTGTGTACACCTTTGATTTATTCATCCAAAATATGGCAAATTTTGGCATTAAATTAAAATTATATTACTTGATTTGGTGATTCTGTACACAAAAATATATACATTTCAGGATTTTCAGTTAATGCTATTTTTAGGAGTAAATGCCAACATATTCACACATAAATATACATATAGTATAGTTGCTCTATAAAGTGTTAATTGGTTTGTTTGTGTGTGTGTGTGTGTGTGTGTGTGCTTGTTTTGGTATAATTAAGAGATTACAGATGTGTTTTTCTCACTCTTGGGTGCTATAATGAAGCATTACTCGCTCTCATGTCAGGCTTTTCATTATCCATACACAAAACTCCAGTCCCAAATGGACTCGAAACACAGTCTTATCAGTCTTGCTTTCAGTCCTTTTTCAATGTAAGTAAAACATCTAAAATTCTCTTTTAAGTGTTTATTTCATTGCACTTTTTCAATTTGTGTTTGTAGATTTCAAATCCAGTTCAAAGGCTGTTTTGTCAAAATGAAAATGTCCTCCATCACTGAACTATAAATCTTCACTTCAGCAGCACCAATAACAAATTTTACATTCTTATTCACATCTATATTCTGAAGGTTTTTAGAGTTCATACAAAATATGCCTGATTATGCACATTTTATTCTACAAAAGAAAATCTGTCTGCTCATAGAATTGTTTGATAACAGTGATACAAAGAAATTCCCAAAATGCCCAGTGTAAACGTTTGACTCAAACATGTCCAAAAAAGTGCATTATGAACCTGACTTCATCAATTGTATATATACAGTGAAGCTGGAAATTATTCTTACCCCTGGCAAATTCTGACTTCAAGTTATTCAAGCAGCAAGTTTTTTTTTACGAGAATCGACACAAGTTTCTTCCAAAAGATAAGAAGACGATGTACAAGAGGCATCATTGTGGAAAAAAATATTTCTCTTGTATTTACATTTTTAAAAAATCTAAAAGTCAGAATTTGCCAGGGGTATAAATAATTTTGGGCTTGACTGTATATAAAACCTAAATAAATTTCATATTTAAACAGAACATTTTAGAAAACTTGTTTGCAATGCTTAATATTTTCCACATAAGCTGTGGTATTTTGGTTTTACATGTTTTTTCTCTATTCACCTGCGGTGTCTTGCCTTAATATTATGCGCATGAAGGATTTTCAGAACCTCTCTCTCTTCATTTGCGTTGTGCATTTGCTCATACGGATGTTTCTGTGTGCATCAGGAGTTTCATTACCGACGGCGGGGCAGTGACATCTGTCTGCCTTGTGACTGTTACCCAGTGGGCTCCTTCTCAAGGTCATGTGACCCAGAGAGTGGGCAGTGCCAGTGCCGACCCGGCGTGATTGGCCGCCAGTGCAACATGTGCGACAATCCGTTTGCTGAGGTCACACAGACCGGCTGTGAAGGTACAACACTGTCCATACAACCAGTAATCCCTTCATGTTAGCAATATTTGTTAATCCTTTCCTCTCTCGTTTTTCTCAGTGATCTATGACGGTTGTCCGAAGACTATAACATCAGCAATCTGGTGGCCCAGAACTAAATTCAACCTGCCTGCTGCCGTCCCATGTCCTAAAGGATCAGTGGGTGAGTGTTGAGCTTCATATCTGGGTCTTTAGTAATTATTTTTTTTTTTTTGTACGTTCCTCTAACGTGTTAGTCTCATTTTCTTTTCTTTCTTTTTTTTGTTTTAAAGGAACTGCGATTCGCCACTGTGATGGAGAGAGAGGATGGCTGGACCCTGACCTCTACAACTGCACCTCTCCTCCTTTTGTGGAGCTGAACACAGCCGTAAGGAGCTATAATGATTTATTCATTTAAAGCCTGTTTCACGCAGATTTTTTTTTCTTGTGTTAATTCAAGGGATTTGTGTAATTTAAAACAAATCCATAAAATTGATAATTACTGTTTTTATGTAATGGATCATATTAAAACTGTAGACAGTTTAATTAGCAAAACAAAGCACAGAAAATTAAAAGACATTTTTTTAAGGTGTGTTTAGACATGGCAAGAAAAACATGCACTACATGCTACTAGCAAAATTATGGTAATGTGTGATGACGAGCTAAATTAAATGTACAAAAAGGCAATGAGCCTGCACAATTTAACCACCTCTGACATTGGCTAGTCTTCTCCAATAATTATAAATGGAAAATGTGTCTGTTTTTAGCACATCAATGTTTTGTAATTGTACCCTAAAGGAAATACAATAATCATAAGCACTTGGAAAAAAGCAAAGAAACGAAACATAACTCTGATATGTATTACCATGGCTTGGCAGCCAATGAGAAATAAATAAATATATATATAAAACTGCTGCAAGGGTATTTTTGAGTAATGACAGACAAACAGTTTCCTGACTGCTGTAATCAATCTCTCTAAATGTTTTCCCTTCTTTTGAAAGTCATCATAATGCTTTCTCTGATCTTAACTTTTGCAGTTGTAGAAAATAGGAACACACAAATTGTCTTCATTCACCATTTTAGAATTTAACTGTGAAGTAACTTAAGGGTCCTAAAATGTCTTCTAAAGCAAACTTTTAGGCTTTAAAAAGTCTTAAATTCACTGAAATATTGTCTTGTAGGTCTTAAACTTTTAACAAAACTCTATTTATATCTCTGTTTATCTAATATGGCTTAATTATCTTTGTTTAATTGTTCTTAATTTTTATCGACCATATATGTTTTTGTTTTTAAGAAAAGTTATGTAAAAAAATGTGTATGCACACAACTGGGGTTTGCTTGTTGTGATTCATTATTTTAAAAATGTGGCCAAGAAATTTTTTTTTTGTTCTTTCTTTTTTTTGTAACATTTTTTCCGCTCTACCAAGAAGGCATCAGAGAAAAATCCTTAGTGCTTAGCTCTGTAGTCTGAAATTTCGTTCTTTATAGTCTTAAAAAATTCTTAAATGTAACTTTGTAAAACCTGCAGAAACCATGTTTTAACAGCCTCTCGGTTATAAAGAAAAAATAGGATTTGCTCTTTGAGAATTTATTGCAATACTTGAAACAATTATGTTTACATAAATTCATTAATCTACACGAAACTGAACCAGAAAGCTGTAGCTACAGACAGAATAATCATGGTAAATTAAGTAAATACATTGAATATTTTGATCTTAATAGCCTAATTTGGACAAAAAGAATAATGTTGCAGTTTAAACTTCACCTTACATTTTCAAGAATTGTGTCATTTTTAGCAGTCAATTGAACACACAGCAAAAATCATTTTCTGTTTGTAAATGTAAAACAGGCTTAAGAAGCAATTGAAGACAGAATTATTATCCCCCTCCGTATATTTTTCCCCAATTTCTGTTTAGCGGAAGAAACACATTTCTAAACATAATAGTTTTAATAATTAGTTTCTAATAGCTGATTTTATTTGTCGTTGCTATGATGACAGAACATAATATTTCACTAGATATTATTCAAGATACTAGTATTAAGTTTAAAGTGACATTTAAAGGCTTAACTAATTAATTAGGCAAGTTAGGGTAATTCGGCAAATCATTGTATATCGATGGTTTGTTCTGTAGACAACTGAAAAAATATTGCTTAAGGGCTAATAATATTGACCTTAAACTGTTTTTGTTTGTTTTTTTATTAAAAACTGCTTTTATCCTAGCCAAAATACAACAAATAAGACTTTCTCCAGAAGAAAAAATATTATCGGTAACACACAATATTCTTTACTCTGTTAAACATAATTTGGGAAATATTTGAAAACGAAAAAAGATTCACAGTAGGGCAAATAATTCTTACTTCATTTGTATATAACAATCATGCATACAGTATTGGAGCTGCTTACATAACATACATTATTTTCTATATGTGTGTGTGTGTAGTTGGAATCCTTAGAGCGAAACGAGACAGAACTCAACACCATCATTGAGAAGAAACTGGCCCATCAACTACGAGATGTTACAGAGGCAACGAGCCGCCTGTATGGCAACGACCTTCAGATCGCCGAACGGCTTCTGTCCCGCCTGCTGACCTTCGAGAGCCTCCAGTCAGGCTTCGGCTTGACGGCCACTCAGGATGCACATTTCAATGAGGTGCGCTTTACCTTGGGGAAACCACGAAGAGCTGAACATTTGAGATTCAGATTTGATTGAGCCTGTTGATTAATTCTGTGGCGTCTCTGTGTGCAGAATGTGTTGCGAGGTTGTAGTGTTTTGTTGGGTCCGGCGAGCGCTGCGTTGTGGAGAGCTCAGAGTTCAGGGCAGAGCGGAGCGGGCGGTTTGGCGGACCTATTGGAGCAGTACACCCGCATTCTCGCCCAAAACATGAAGCAGACCTACCTCAATCCTGTAGCTCTCGTCGCTCCAAACATCGGTCAGCACCAGTACTCGATAAGCACACATGCACTACAATTCAGAAATATGGTCAATAAGATATTCTGCCATTTAGGAAGGATACGTTAAATAGATCAGAAGTGTCTGTTAGATTGTTTCAATGATTTCTGAGGGAATAAAAAGGGTCAGGTCAGTTGGAAATGAACTCAAGCAGCCTCTTAAAATTGATTTCAGTTTTTTGTGTTTCTGAATCTTTATAGCAGCCAACAAAGAATGAAATAAATAAGTATATACATTTATTAAACACTTTAAATTATAATAATAATTAATTATCATGTTATTATTAGTTATTTTTATTGTTGGTAATAAGAATACCCATGATATTAATAGTAATAATTATTATTATATTTTCATTATAAAAATATTTATACTATATTAATAATATTATTATATTCATAATAATGGTATATTAATAAAATTATTATATTATATTATATTATATTATATTATATTATATTATATTATATTATATTATATTATATTATATTATATTATATTATATTTTACAGAAGGTATTTATTTCATCCTTTGTAAATAAATTAACCTTTAAACATTGTATTATATCATATAATAATAATAATAATTCATAATAATTATAATAAGTATTGTATTTTATTTTAATATATTATATAAAAATCACAATACAATATAATACATCACAATCGCAATAATAATAATAAATCTGGGATTTTGTTATGCTACAGTTGGCAACATATTTAAAACTTTAGGTTTTTTAAAAGCATTTTCAAAGGAAAGCGAGTTTTAGCTCATGGTTATAAAAAGTGAACATTAAAAAAATTCTGTCAGGCACAGTGTGAGAAAGTTAAGAAAGATCAATGTGAGACCAACACCTGCAGTGCATCAGCAGAAAAACTACAGCACTACAGAGACACAATCTATTAAAGGAATATCTGTGTTTGTGTGTTACAGTCATGACTCTGGATCGCGTTGACAACCACACACACGTGCGGCGCCGCTTTCCACGGTATCACAGTCCTCTGTTCAGGGGTCAAGCGCTCTGGGATGCTCACACTCATGTAGTGCTGCCCCCTGCTGCACTAGTACCACAGCGCAACGTCTGTAAGTCTCACACACACACACACACACACACACACACACACACACACACACACATAAGTTGACTTCCAAAGCATGGTAACACTCTGTGAAGCCTGTATATATAAAGCTTCATGAAGATTTTAATAAAAAAATATATTGCATGCATTGCAGTCATTACATAAAATATATATATAAGATATATATATATATATATATATATATATATATATATATATTGATATCTTATGGACTTTTGTTACTTTAAGCAGAATGTGGATTTATGAATTATGCGTAACACTTTACATTAGGGAACACATAATGATTAGTAACTATGACTTTTGCTTTAAACTTCCTATTTGCTGCTCGTTGATGGTTAGTAATGTAGTTATATTGAAGGATTAAGGGGCATAGAATGTGGTCATAAGAGACAATATGCAAGCTAAAAAGCAAATAGCTAAAAGATATAATTATTGATTCCCATCCTGAAGTGTTAGCATATTAAGAGTTTTTTTTATCACTTTAAGCAGTAAAAGGCAGTAAATATGTAGTACAACACTGTTCAGATCTTAAGAAAGAAAGATCAAATTGAGCTTTATTTACCTTAAACTTTATATAAGTGTGTGCAAACACACAAGAAAATGTGGTTTACAGGAGCTCAGGATGAATATATACAGTACAGCACAACACAAGAAGACAGTAGGACATTTAAATACATGGAAAATACAGTAAACAAAAATGTAAAAAAAATAATTAATTAATATAAAAAAATTATATATATATATATGTGTGTGTGTGTGTGTGTGTGTGTGTGTGTGTATATATATATATATATATATATATATATATATATATATATATATTCTAGGTGATTTATGCCTAATATGTGCATTGTTGTTCCCAGAGATGGGTTGTGGCTGGAAGGGCATCCACTGCGTAAAACAAATGCCGGATAAGTTGGCGGTTCATTCCGCTGTGGCGACCCCGGATTAATAAAGGGACTAAGCCGAAAAGCAAATGAATGAATGAATGTGCATTGTTGACTGTTTTAACTGTACAAATAAGAAATAAAAATATTTTTAAAAAGTACTGAAATTAATTAAAATTAATGTTATGTATTATTACTAGAGCTGAACAGTATATCGCTTGAGCATCAATATGGCAATGTGTGTATCTGCAATAGTCACATTGTAGGGTTAGATTATTTAATAAAGATTGAAAGATAAAGATATACATTTTTAAATATTATTAGTACTATGACGACCATGTTATTTTACATGTGATTTTTCAGGTTCTGTACCTGAATAGTTCAGCTGTGGCAATCCCTGATGAATCAGAGACTAAGTCGAAGGAAAATGAAAGAATGAATTTCTGTGCTTGAATAGTGTTGGACTCCCCAGAAAACCACAAAGGACTGTTTATTTATTTATTTTTACTTGTGATTTACAGTATTATAAGAAAAAGACTTGATTATTCCAGTTGATCTAAACTAATGAATTCTTACCAAATAGAGATATTCAAATCATCTGGTGAAATTATATTCAAATTGCAATATATATCGCCACAAAACAAAATATCGCAATGTCAGAATTATTACTGTACTGTTTCTGTTTATGCATATATAATGTCTATGCATACTATAAGTGCAGAATAAACAAAGTCTCATCAAAAGCTTAGAGTTTGTTCACCCCAAAATGAAAATGTTGTCATCATTTACTCACCCCTCATCATGTTCCAAAACCATAAGACTTTTGTTCATCTTTGGAATTCATATAATGGTATTTTTAATCACATATAAAAGCTTTCTTGGGCCAGTTGGCATTTCTGTGTGGAGTTTGCATGTTCTCCCCGTGGTTGCATGGGTTTCCTCCGGGTGCTCCGGTTTCCCCCACAGTCCAAAGACATGCGGTACAGGTGAATTGGGTAAGCTAAATTGTCCGTAGTGTATGTGTGTGAATGACAATATGTGGATGTGTTTCCCAGAGATGGGTTGTGGCTGGAAGGGCATCCGCTGCGTAAAACAAATGCTGGATAAGTTGGCGGTTAATTCCGCTGTGGCGACCCCGGATTAATAAAGGGACTAAGCCGAAAAGAAAATGAATGAATGAATGAATAAAAGCTTTCTCTCCAGTGTCCATTTACTGAAAGTCTGTTTACTTAACTTGATTGCTTTTAAAATCAAGAGATGTTTAAATCAAGTGGTTCAATTCAAGTCTTACAAAGAGACACTATAACTTAATACAATGAACAGACTTAATTTAGGCATTCATTTGCATATAAACATTGATTAGTAAACAGAAACTCTGATTTATATGCAAGAACCCTTTCTTGCTGAAGCTCAAACATGCCACATGACAAGCATAAATGAAGCTCATTGGTTCTCACTCATCAAGCAAGCATGCTTGAGCTTTAAATGCTGTAAACTTTGTTCTCTGAAGTTGTGTTTGTGTTTGGAACTACCAGAGGGTGAGTAAATGAGGACAGAATTTTAATTTTGGCATTAATAAACCCTTTGAAAAACTGAGCAATGCATTCGTGTATTCAGTTTCAGCTCCATCTCCTGCTGGCCCGGTGAATCTGCTGGCCAATCAGACGGTAGAAGCAACAGCAGCCAGACGTTCTTTATCTCTTCAGGAGGCTCCTGTTTCTATTGTCATCATTCTCATCTATCGAAGCCTCGGAGCCGCTCTTCCCCCCAAATACCACACAGACCGCCGTGGCGTCAGGTTAGCAAGTGTCTAAACTGCAGATGAACAACCCATGGGTGTCAAAAGTGTGATTGTCATTGTAATGTTTGTGTGTGTTCTTTCCTGCAGGTTACCCAGACATCCTGTGTTGAACTCGCCCGTTGTGAGCATTTCTGTATATAATAACCAGACCTTCGTGGAGGGTTTTCTGGAGTCTCCGGTGCTGCTGGAGTTTCGTCTTCTGGAGACCAGCAACCGCAGCAAACCACTGTGTGTGCAGTGGAATCACAGCAGCATGTAAGTCTTTATTTACTTAGGTTCATGTCTAAGAGTCAAGAAAAAACATTTTGAAAACATTTTGATCTAATCATTTTTGCATAAAACTACAGGTTAAAAGATAGGAATTATTATGATTCTGGTTATTATTATCATTATTTATTTAAAAAAAAACGTTTATAAATCTGCTAAAGAAAATGTGTAAAGTGTGATACTTTTTTCAAGATTTTCTGATGGATAAAGCTATTTAGTTTTACCAGGAAAGGTTTTTATCATATATTAATGCTGAAAATCATATCAAATTTATCTTGTGTTTATTTGTTTGTGTTTTTTTTTTATTGTATTTATTATTAATTAATTGCTTTTGCCATGAAAATAGCCTTTGTTGTATACATTATAAAAATATATTATATATATATATATTTTAATAGCTGGAATCATTTTGAAATGATGATTTTAAAAAGATTGAATGTTAAATAGTGAATGTGTGTGTGTTTAGTGTGTCAGGAGGAGGCTGCTGGACTGTGAGGGACTGCAGTGTGTTGTACAGGAACACGTCACACGTTCGCTGTCAGTGCCACAGACTGGGCACATTTGGAGTCCTCATGGACAGCTCACAGAGAGAGGTAAACACTTTACACACACATACATTCAAACAGAAGACACACACACACACTCTCGTGTACATTCACACAACACATGCAGCACATACGCACAGCAGACGCCCACATACAGTACACACACTCACACACTTGACAAAGAGAAATCAAGGCCACATAACTGAGCAGCATACATAAACACATTCACATTTTCCTCATATTTGAAGAAAATAATACCGCATAGCAGCAGGATGTTCAATAGCGACCTTCTCCTTCAGCACTGATCAACCTTCATAACTTCTTCTCTTTGTTTTTGCTGAGCAGCAGTTAGAGGGTGACCTGGAGACCCTGGCGATAGTAACGTACTCCT
Source organism: Danio albolineatus (assembly GCA_903798035.1). NCBI lineage: Eukaryota > Metazoa > Chordata > Actinopteri > Cypriniformes > Danionidae > Danio > Danio albolineatus. The sequence goes on from CAIGQQ010026963.1 coordinate 5,600,989, forward strand.
CGCTTTCGGTGTCAATGGCGGCTCTGTTGCTGACCGTGTTGGTTTTGTCGTGTCTGCGGGGACTGAAATCCAACACGCGCAGCATCCACTCCAACATGGCGGCCGCTACACTGCTCTCCCATCTCACATACCTGCTGGGCATCAACCAGACGGAGCAACAGGTCAGACTGGAGACATGAGTGTGTGGTTCTGAATATTAAGACAGACAAAGAGAGTTTGTGTGAGCTCGAAGAGAGAAATTATGATAACTTTCACACTAACATTGTCTGTGTAGTCTAATCATTGTGTATTGTTAGATTAGTAGTTCAAAATATAACAAGTAAATTAGTGAATATTGAATAAATATGCATTAAGCTATTTTATAATATATTTTATCTACAAAACCTGATTATGTCATTCAGTTAAATGATTTTTTAAATACCAAACAAACTTGTCAACTACAAAAAAAAGATTGTAGTGCAGCCCTAAAATAATAATTAATTCTCATTTTGAATCTTTATACTTTGCCATCATGATCAAATAACCAGATTTAACCCATTTTTTCAGTAAGTTTTTTTCTACTGTTTTGTTTAAAGTGTGTAAAATTGAATATTTTATTTTGACCCATTGCCATTATCTGCAAATAAATGTTCAAATGACTATGTTAAATTTTGAAAACATGTTAACGTTAGTTTATAATATCATAGATGGATGGATGGATGGATGGATGGATGGACATATATAAGTGGATGGATGGACATGTATGGGTGGATAGATATGCAAATAATGTAGATGGATGGTTGGATAGGTGGGGGTTTGTAGATAGATAGATAGACAGACAGACAGACAGACAGACAGACAGACAGACAGACAGA